>BJCM01085444.1:0-11320 GCA_018326385.1 Flaveria bidentis
GACTCAATCGCACGACTGAGCCAATCGCCTAGCTCAGTCGTACGAATGAAGACTGTAACCTATAAATACCACTTAATTCGTGGCAAAACGAGAGTTTTGAAGATTACATAACCCTAGCCGTTCGAGTTCGTCCAGTTCGTCTCTTCCAACTTCATAAAACGTTTCTGATTATTCCTAATCTATTCTTAACGTATTCTAATCGTTAGGATTGATCGGATTAACGTTTTCCCTGATTGGATCGCCAATCAAATAGGATTTCGCACTATTTGATCTGGTTTCACGTTGAATCAGTTAGTACTCAGTACGCCCCAGGTCCTAACAGATTTTTGACTGATTAGGTCTGATTAGGTCCGATTTTTTTCTGACTAGGACCGATTACCGATTAACCATCCGATTATGTGAAATTGCCAAGGTTGAAGGCCGATTTGTGGTTAATCCCCGACTAGGACCGAATTTTATAACACTGATTCTAAATAATCAATATTGATAACTTTATCATATCAACCTCCCACAATGAAGGATATAATAGATTCATCCCATTGTCATATTTGTCAGCATGAACTAATCCTTCAAATATTAGGTTAAAAAACATAGAAGGGAGAATTATCCAACGATCATCGCCCGATAACTCTTTAGTTCTTTGTATTTCATTTAACCGCCAAACAAAAAGTCTGTTTGTCCATACCCAAACATGCTATAATATTAAAAACCAATTACTTCTTGTAAAATATTAATAAGCCACATGTTTTAATAACTTATAAGTAATGTTATATAACTATTTTACAAAAAACTTAGAAGTGTGCCATAAAATTCTTTGTCAAGTTCAGTAAAGCCTATACAGAAAATTATGTAAAATGGGGCATTAATGTTCAACATTTCTAGACCAGTTCTGACCATTCTTGATACACCAAGTATGGTTCTCTACTGATGATGGAGTGAGTTCATTAATGTTCAAACGGCTTTCGTTTTTCGTGTTCGATAGCATCATAAAAATTATGTTGTGACACACGTGATATTGTAGGTTGAATGATATATAACATCTTGTTCTATATATAGAATATTAAGTATATAATATATTTTTTAATAATTATTTATACCAACTTTGTTGTGTGCTTTGTGATCAAATTAAACCTATAGTTACTTCAACTACCTCAAATAGCGTTGTCACCACAAAATGGCAAATCACATCACTTCCATGCAACTCTAGTCTAATCATTTGTGAAAAATCAATAATTTCATTAAATAATGAATGGAATTAGTGCAAAGGAATCAATACTTTTAACACTTTTCATGAGTGTGCCCTACCAATGTACTTCTGCTAGTTGAGATAGATAAATCATTGATTATCTTTGACCATCACAACTAACCGTACAAGTCTACAACCATCCTTGATTTAATTTTTATAATTACCTTTTCCTTATAAATCTCACAAATTGTAATTGTCAAAGTTTTTTCAATAACTACTCAAATTCTTACAAAGTGAGCTACCATTTAATCTCGAGCCTCTCATTAAAGATGTTTTGTTTTTGAGAAGAAAACACTATGCGTATCGAATGTTTAAAAACGGAACATCAAAGGATCATAAGTCATTATCAATTAGATGTGGTGATCAATAAGTTTGGTGGTATTTTAGTGAGTATGGTCTCCATTACATAGTTAGAGAGCTTGTTGACAATATCGGTTTTGGCAGGGTACTTGACTAGGATAGCGGACTGGTGACCATGGTCTAATAAAGGTACTCGTCAAGAGATGGCACACGGGGACTCACATTCACCTGTCTATTGGTGAAATCACCGTAACGCTCAAAGATATTAATGTTTTGTAGGGTTTAACAGTTGAGGGTTTAGTTGTATCTAGTGTTGAACCATCAATGAAAACACAACAACGTTTAGATAAGTGTGAAGCCTTATAAGGTTCTCAACCTCAAGAATTAGATATGAAGAGCAATACAATGAAGTTAAAATCTATTATGGATTTCATTAGTAGTCCACTTCTTGAAGAAGCAATTGAGTTGCAAGTCACACAATGTGCCCATTATGTTATTCTATATTTATGTGCTGGGACGTTGTTTTCAGGTTCTTCAAACAACATGGTTACCCTTTGTTTTCTAAATCACATAGAAGATTTACCGGAAACAGTCGACTTAGTTGGGGCAGTGTTTTGCTGGCATGGTTATGTAGATGTCTATGCAAAGCAACAACACCCGATGCTAAAAATATAGGTAGTTCGGTGTTCATATTACAAATATGGGCATGGACAAGAATTTTTTGTTTCAAGCGAGGGTTGATCGAACTAGGTTTGATTGGTCTAACCATTGGTCGCAATATTCCCACAATTTTAAGTATCTTGAAAACACGGTGTCTCAGTTGTTAGGAATGGTAAATGAACATAAAATTGTTTTAACTATCCTTCGTATTTGCAAACAAACCCAGTAACAAAAAAATTTACATAAGAGGGAAAGGAGAGGTTTCCTGAAATACAATCAGACCCGTAATACAATCAAACCATTGAGGCGGAAGATGTCACCCCATTTATGAATATGTTGTCATTATTCTCCCAATTTCAGTCTCAACTCGTACAACTATTTTGCTCTAAATCAAAATCCACAAGTACCCTTAAATTTTCTAATATACCACATATCCCATAGACTTGAATCTGAACATGGGTTTTGTTGCTTTGGATGCCACATATCCAAATGCAAATGACACAAAACAACCCGGTAGTAGTTGTGGCTTTTAGTCATGTTATTGTTATTGTAATCTTTTCGTTTTGAATAGAATCTATATGAAGTCTCGAAATTTACATAAATTGAAATTTACATAACACCTAACTTTAAAATTATATGACACATACATTAAAATATATTGCATACACTTCAAAATAATAAACTTTTATTGGTTCACATAGACATTGAAATTTATTGTTTTTTAAAAATTCACATCTAGCATAAGTAATATTTAACATCCAATACTAGTTTTTAAATAAGTACATTAAATTATATTACATACATATTAAAATACATATGTCGAAAACACATGTTCTTTTTCATTGTTTTAAAGTCAATAGCAATTAAAATAATTTGATATGTTTTCTTTCTTAACATATGTCCACGTAGTGTAAATTTAATTTTTAGCCCGTTAGTGTAAATTTTTGGCACGGTGGTGTAAATTTTTATATAAATATCGAGTTCGTCCCCCCTAAAAAAATTTAATTTCGCCCTCGCCCCCTTACGGAGATGTTCAAGCTCCGCCACTGCTCATCAGTATAATGGACATCTATTTCATTGTGAATTCTACGGGCTCGTCCCATGCCTCGTACCATTATGATTCGAGATGGGTCTCCTTGAATTCTCCAACCCGGATCTCTCTAGTAATCTTTATGTGGACGGATGCAAAAGTGACCACCATATTGTGCATGAATATGTATAATGAAATAATGTGTGTGACGTCACGAGCTACTTCACCTCTCCAATGGCAAGATGCGATTGCATGTGAAAGTGGAAATATAAAAACTTGCCACTTTTGGCGGCTGCATTTTTTTACGATATTCAACTATATAATAATTTCTACTGTCTTTTTTTGTTTGCAGCCTCGACTCAACCTTATACCTTGCCTCAATTTGATCAAATATAATAATTTGGTGTTCACATGACCGACTATTGCGATGCTTGAATAGTCCCCACATAGATGGGGGTAAAGGTGTGTTGCAACTCACCACAATCTGAGTGTGCTTTACATATTGTGTGACATCTCTTTAAAATATGAAGTCGTAAAAGCCTTTACAGGCAACAACCTCGCTCGGTGTAACAAAATTTTTTAAACTCTCTAAGATGATTGTTGTAGGTTACCCCACCAACGATTACCATGATCATGGACAAGTGTCCACTTACTGTCATCACTATTATGTAAGTATTGCCAAGCTTCTTCATTGATTGCCTTCATTTGATAACATCATACGGATACTTTTGACATTGTGTTGTGCTACCAATGGCCCAACATAGCTTCTTCAAGCTCAAACTCTTAAACCATTTCATGAAGTTGCTTCTAATATTATGTAGACAAAAATGATGATAAGCATCGCGCTCTATTCAACCTTCAATATTTTCCATTGCTTTACTATTCATATATGGCAGTAAGAAATAACACACAATCTACCCATGGAGTCGTTCACAACGTGCTTGCTAAACTATTGAAGAAACCAACTCCAGCTCTCATTTGTCTCCTCGTCAAGAATTACATATTCCACTAGAAGTATGTAACTGAATGCATTTTTAGTAACCACTATTAACATCTTTCCCCTATATGGTCCCTTGAGATGGGTGCCATCTATAGATATACCAGGCTAGAAAATATAAAATGCTTTAATAGATAGACCAAATATAATAAAAAAAAAACATATTCAAAGACGGCAGAATTAGGTGGCATGTAATCATGGTGTTTAAACCGTACAATGGAACCAAGGTCCAAATCATGTAACGCCGTAACATACATGGACAACTCACTAAAGTTTCTCTCCCAACTACCATATATACTCTCAATAGCCCTTCTACAAGTTGTCCATGCCATAATATACATGATGTCAACATGTAACTTTTCCTTGATATAAGCCTGAATTTGTTTTACTCGAAAAGTTAGATCAACACGAATTTGTGGGAAGATATATGTAGCTACATCTTTGGATCTAAGAGCACGGTTGTTATTATGTATAACTGTGGGGTAGCAACAATGTTTAAAAAACCATGTAGTGATTCGCCATGAGTGTTGGTTTCTTTTCTTCAATATCTTTGGATTATCAAAATCCATATTGTAACATATTATTTCAAATACAAGAAACCCTCACATTTAAGTGTTATGGGATAACATCCATATGGGGTAATGAAGGTTCTCCATTTCTAAATGGGTTTGAGAAAAAAATTCTCGCAAAACCATTTCTACATGCTCTAAAGGATTGTTTTTAAAATGGCCTCTACCCCACATTTCTTGCAATTTGATTTCAAAGTGAGATTTGCTATCATAAAAGCCTAGAAAACTAAGTCCTCCTCATTAGGCTTTGTATACTAGATAGCATTATCTTGTTAGTTAAGTTTTATATAGATTATATCAACCTCCTTGAACTGATTGATACCCTCTTTCAACTTTGTCTATACATAATTGACCTCCTTACAGCATCATAATTGATAAGTACTACGCTAGCATGCTTTACACTACAGTACTCTAGCATGTGAACAGAAGATGTATCATTCTGATTCTTCATAACTTTAAGGATGAAAAACAATTTAGATGGTGTACTCTAGCATGTGAACAAAAATGTTAAAGATAATGGTGTATGAAGAACAATTTAAAGAGTGTTCATCTCTAAATTTCTATAAGACTTGTTAAATCTAAAGAGAATAATTTTTTTCTTCTTCTTCTTCTTTTTTCTTTTCATCATGAGTTTGGTTATATACTCATGCTAAAAGCTTCACATTAAAATGAGTTTTATGATTCACAACCAAAACTATCATTTGATTTATGAAATGTTTTATGAGACTAAATTAAAACTCTTATTTTATTCATGACATGTTTAATATCAATTTTAATAAAAATTATGATTCATAATAAACATTCATAATATTTATTAAAAGACTTGATCAAAACATAAAACATATATGTTAATCAGTATATGGTTTTATTAACATTATGCAAGAAATTGCAACAATTTCCTACTATAATCACCCACGTTTTACTTTCTTAATTTCGACCACTCAACTTCGAGCATTGATATCTAATTCATCTTAACTTCAGTTTGGACACACTATAGTTCGTTAAAAAAGGAAAAATTAAACCAATTAATAAATAACTAATTTATATAAAAATATATATAAATATAATTATTTTGTGCAATTTTCAACATATTTTATTTAGTGAGTTCAAATGGAACGTATTCCAACTCTTAATGCATCAATTCGATGAGTTGTGCAGGACCGTTTGAGGGGTTTGATCACTTACAACACAACACACAATGAGGGGAGATAGATATAAAACACTTAAAAGATCAAATGGGGAATTAGAAACAAGTTGCAATAAAGCTAAGAAACACAAGTAACTAAGAGACAGAATAAGAACAAATATCATAAGTATTTGATTTTCAAGAATGTTGTATATTGCTCTTTAGTTTCTTACAAGTGTTTTTCAAAGCATACATAAGATACAAGGGACCAAATATACTTTATACTACGTCCTACAACTGGCCATACTTTGAAGGCTAGCTGGATACATGATCTAGACAACAACAAAATCAATGTAGAATCAAAAAACAGATTGCATTTTGACTTTTGACTATGACATGCCATAGCTCACATCCTAATGTATTACAAAAAGGATAAAAGTACATAAAGTAGAAAGTAACACAGTCAAGACCTCGATGTCTAGTTTACCAAAAGCATGAACCTTTTCACCAACTTGTGAAAGTTGGTGAGTCAAACATAGTTGCAGCGGAAAGGTGGTCTAATCTTTTGGTAAAAGTGTCTTTGAAAGAAATCTGTCTTCATAAAGTGGCTTCAGAAGACTTTGTCTCTGAAGCTTCGGAAGACTTCATATTTGGCTTCAGAAGATATTGGTCTTGGCTTCGGAAGATTTCACACTTAGAATGTTTTTTAATGCAGAATGTGAAACTTCCAAAGCATTCTACTTTAGCACTTCGTGCATGCATGCAGGACAGATTGTTTGGATGTTTTGGGTTACATCAGCCTTATATAAAACCTTATAAACTCCCCCTTGGTTGATGCTACCAAAACATTTGAAAATTTCAGATATTAACAGTCCTCATCATGATAATGACCATGCCGTTCTTCATGAGATGATCATGATCACTCAGACTCTCATAATGTCTTCTTATATCAAAAAGATCATATAAAGGTAGATTAAACATTTCTTGCCATGTTTAGACATCTTCAACACCTTGATCTCTGATAACATGTCATCTCTCTTGATTAGTAGAGTAGGTCCAGGATAAGATGGGTCTTGCTTATGGAGCTACTTGGATTGGAGTTGGTAGAGCTTCCTCTTGTTGCACATTCTCAGGATGTTCTGACTCATCCTGATGTTTAGAGATGGATGCCTTTTTCTTCTTCTTCTTCTTTGACTTTGGTTTAGATATTGACAGTCCTCATCATGATAATGACCATGCCTTTCTTCATGAGATGATCATGATCACTCAGACTCTCATAATGTCTTCTCATATCAAAGAGATCATATAAAGGTAGATTAAACATTTCTTTCTATGTTTAGACATCTTCAACACCTTGATCTCTGATAACATGCCATTTCTCTTGATTAGTAGAGTAGGTCCAGGATAAGGTGGGTCTTGCTTATGGAGCTATTTAGAATGGAGTTGGTAGAGCTTCCTCTTGTTGCACATTCTCAGGATGTTTTGAGTCATCCTGATGTTTGGAGATGGATGCCTTTTTCTTCTTCTTCTTCTTTGACTTTGGTTTAGAATCTATCCTTTTTCTCCTCTTTGAATCTTCTAACTGAGAAGACTGGCCTGCAGCACCTTGTTGATCATCCTTGTCTTTCATAGTTGGGTCTTCCTCTCTCACATGTTCAAATTGAGAGGGTACATAACCCTGGTAGGGATCAGAAGTGCTGAGACTCTGCAGGAGGTCTAGGTTGTGTTCTCTCAAAAGGTTCAACCTTAACCTCCATTTCTTGAGGGACCTGACTTGGTGGGGAGTGTAAGTTAACAAGTGTAACATGTTGTAATTTTAGGTTAATTAATAGTTAGCATTGTTAATTCTTGTAAGGGCCATTGTTGCCATATATGAAACTTATGTGTTTCTTACGTTCATTTTATTTGTTAGAAAGTAATTGTCTACTATAATTAAATAAAATATTGCATGATGATAATTTTATTAATAATAATGATGGTAATAATAACAATAATAATAAAAACGATAATGATAACAATGCGTAATATTAATAATAATAATAATAATAAGGATAATAATAATAATAATAATAATAATGATAACTAAGATTATGGTAAAGATAATAATAATAATGATTTATAAAAATTATTAAACTTAAAAATAATTAAAACCTAATGTATTTAAGTAAAAAGGGTTTGTTTTGTGATTTTAAAAAACTTTAAATGAAAGTTTTGGCATAAAATGATAACAAAACAAACTACAGGGTCAATTGTGTAAATATTTCATCTTCAAATATATACATTTTGATCAAGTGAGTACTACAGGGGTCAATTGTGTAAATACATTCTGTAAATATACATTTTAGATGCATTGTGAAGGACTACATTGAAACGGCGTTTATTATTCTATTTAATCTTCAAATATATACATTTTGATCAAGTGAGTAATTCTATACCCCTTTTTCATATTTTTACACTTTGGGGTGAAACATGTTACATTATAACCATTGCACTTGTAAAACGTTCGATTCTTGTAAACTTATGGCAATTCACTTGTATGTTGTGGTTAGTTGATCTTAGTAATTATCATGTATTGACGATTATATGTATAATCATTAACTATTGCTAGTCTGGTGACGTCATAGATCTATGGGCCTGACAAGCTTGTTTGGTTAATCCAAGTACACTTAGCTAATCGTATAAACTTGTAAACGTTGAGACTTGTAAAACTGTCAAGGTTTGATAGTGCATTCTGTCTTACATCCCTAGTTACTTTGTTCTCTAACTTATAACATGAATTGCCATCTTTTATATATTTATGTATTGAAAACTATGGAAATCTCACCTAACACTATGTTGACCTTTTATTTTTAACATGTTTCTGGAAATACGCAAGTTTGATTGCCACTTTTGAAGCTTATTCACACCTAGGAATGGACCTAGACAAATAAATGGATGGACTTGAAATATTACTTTTTATGCTTGTTGATTTCTTTATTTGATACTTATGCATGTAATGTTACCTTTGGAACTTATGAATAATATAATTGGGTTTACTAATATCGTTATGTGGCTGTGAATGATCTTAACCCTCACATCTCAACGTTTCCGCCGTCATGGTTGGGGTGTGACAGATTAGTATCAGAGCCCATAACTATAGGGGTTTAGGTTATTAGAAATGGTGATCTAGACTATAGTGTATGTATGAACCTCATAGAATTATATTTCTATCTTGTAAAATGTATGGTTTGCATGCTACATAATGCTATGCTTTCTTATGTGCAATTTAATGCCTTAGCATAAGATTGCTTAAACATTGTTACCTATCTCCCTAAACTTATCTTTGACTCTTTGATTCTCCCCGAAAATGAAGCTTCTTAATCTTATTCTCGACGACACGTGGGATCGCATACTTATTGTTTGTCTTGAATCTTTAGACTTCATGTCTAATCTATACAAATCTCATCAAGGTTTTGATTTCATGAACCTAAGGAAATATTGTGTGACACATAGACATCTGTATTCTGGATTTCCTTGCAAAAGGCCTTCGGGCTAAGGTAAGCATTTCGCATAAATCCTATAGGACTAGTTATGCTTACCTGGGGATTTCTGGGATGAGTGATAAACTATGGTCAATATACACAAGATTCTAAGACAAATGGGTCAATTCACCTTGACGTGTCAATGTTTTCAAATGGTAATGTGTTATCAAATGGAATCATTCCATGTACCTTAAAAATCTTAGCTTATTCTTGTTTAAATTACTATCCTTTGTTATCCTCATTCCCATGTCTTTGGAGTTTGAGCCTATACTTTCTAAACCGCGTGTTAATCTGGAAAGATCCTTCACGGTCGAAGTCGCCGATGGAAAATTGATTGTCGTTGACGTCGTAATACGTGATTGGATCTTGAGCCTTAATGAACACGAGTTCTCTATCGACCTTATTCCCATGCAACTAGGAAGCTTTGATGTTACTATTGGCATGGATTAGTTAGCTAAGCAACATGCAGAAATTCTATGCTTCGAGAAGTGCATTCGAATTCCTTTACCGTCGGGAGATATTTTGAAAGTCTTTGGGGAGAAATCATCCCAAGGACTCAAACTTATGTCCTGCATCAAGGCCTAAAAGTGCTTAACTAAAAACTATCGAGCTTTCATGGCATATGTAGTTAATACTAAAGCCAAAGGTAAGGAACTAAAAGACATTCCTGTTGTGCGAGAATTTCCCGAGGTTTTTCCTGAGGATCTTAAGGGATTACCTCCCGTGCGAGAAGTTGAGTTCAAGATTGACTTAATCCCTGGTGCAAACCCTGTGGCTAAATCACCTTATTGCCTTGCACTGTCTGAAATGCAAGAACTAGCTAGTCATCTGCAAGAGTTGACCGATAAGAGGTTCATTCATCCTAGTTCATCACCATGGGGTGCACCTGTACTGTTCGTGAAGAAGAAACATGGTTCATTTCGTATGTGCATCGACTTCGAGAACTCAACAAACTTACCATTAAAAACCGATACCCTCTTCCTCGAATCGATGATCTCTTCGATCAACTTCAAGGAGCAACCCAATTCTCGAAGATCGATCTACATTCTGGGTATCATCAATTACGTGTTCACGACGAAGACATTCCAAAGACCGCTTTTCGTACTCGATATGGACATTACGAGTTCATGGTTATGCCTTTTGGCTTGACTAATGCACCTACTGTGTTCACGGATCTCATGAATCGAGTATGTAAACCGTATTTGGATAAGTTTGTGATCGTGTTCATTGACGACATTCTCATTTATTCCAAGACAAAAATTGATCACGAGATGCATTTGCGACAAGTTCTCGAACTTTTGAAGAAAGAGCAATTATACGCCAAGTTTTCCAAGTGTGAGTTCTGGTTAGAAGAAGTTCAATTCTTAAGGCATGTGGTGAATAGCCAAGGAATTCACGTTGATCCTGCAAAAATAGAAGCCGTGAAGAATTGGTGAGTTGCCACAACCCCAACTGATGTTCGCTCTTTTCTGGGTTTACCGGGATACTACCGTAGGTTCATAGCAAATTTTTCAAAAATTGCTAAACCACTAACGGCGCTAACTCAAAAGAATCAACTTTTTGAACGGGGACCCGAACAAGAGGAGGCTTTTGAGACATTGAAACACAAGTTGTGTAACGCTCCTATACTCACACTCCCCGATGGAAATGACGACTTTACCATATACTGTGATGCCTCTAATCAAGGTCTTGGTTGTGTTCTCATGCAACGAGGCAAAGTCATAGCATACGCGTCGAGGCAATTAAAGGTTCATGAAGTGAACTACACAACTCACGATCTTGAACTTGGTGCTGTGGTTTTCGCTTTGAAGATTTGGTGACACTATCTTTATGGGACGCAATGCATAGTCTACACCGATCATAAGAGTCTC
>BJCM01085448.1:0-22523 GCA_018326385.1 Flaveria bidentis
TATACTAGTATTTAATATTTTATTTTATTTTATTTTATTTTTTGTTTATAAAGAAATAAGCTAGCATTAACTTTAGAATATTAAATAAAAACATAAAATTATTTTTATAAATAATTTACAAAAAATTTATTATGTGATTTTAAATTAACATCGTCTATAAAATGGTCCATTATAATTTTTTTAAAATTTTTAATAATAGTTTTAAAGATCAAAAGGCCTAAAAAAAATAGGTGAGGCTCCCCGGATTCGAACCGGGGACCTCCCTTATAGAAGTCAAGTGTCTGTCCAGTGAACTATAGGCCTCAACCGCGATATAAGTTGTTTTTAAAACTTTAAAACCATTTGTTACCAAACACCCCCAAAACACATGAACCCTAGTTCGTTCTTGATACAAATCAAGCATCAATTTGTTGTTGTTAGCCCAATCAACCATGGGGCTTTTGCTCCCATGGTTAAACGCTCATGTATATGTAAACAATTACCCGTTTGATGACCGACTGGAGATACCCACTTCGAAGAACAACTCGCGGCCGAACAGTGAGCGAGCGATGGTCATTCGTGGATGATAATTCAATTAATTTAGTATGAAGCTTCGATTTGTGTACTGGACCAAAAGCCTCTTGCCAATTTTGGTCCAAATTGTTTGGACAGTGGCCTCGACTAAGTTGTAGGTTCACGACAAGGATGAAGCTCAAATTCGAAGATTGTGTTTGTTTTTTATGCAATTGAGTGTGGTGCTCGATTAACGAATGGCATAGTATCGTTTAGGTTAGTTTAATTAGGCTATTAAGAAGTGTTAATGCCAGAACGACTAGTGGGTTGAAGATGTTTCGGTTATTTAGTCGATTGGTACTTGTAACCGACGATTAAACGAAATCAAGATCACATTCATGTTCGAGACAGTTACAAGAATGATTTGGGGTTAATACGTGATTGATTTCGGGTGTTTTGGGGCTCGCCGAAGCGTTCACCGCCGGTGGCCGGAGTAAAAGGGCGGTGAGAAAAAGGATTTGAGCTCAATCTTTCGAAAATTACACAAATGGCTCCTTTGGTTTTGTCTTTATCATTTCATGTGAGAAACTTATGTTTTAAGTTTTTAAATTGGCAATAAAGCCCCCTAGACTTCTTTTAAACCTTTTTAAGTTTATTAAATTTTGCAAGTTGTTGTTATTGATAATATTATTATTATTATTATTTTTCTTAGTTATTTTTAGTGTTATTATTATTATGATTATGATTATTATTATAGCTCAAATTAATAGTTAAGTTATTAACTTTTACATTAGAACTTAAAGACAAATAAACAAATTAACATAAGTAACCCATAAGTTTCATGAAGCAAGAATAAATGACATTAACTAATAGTTAAAAGAAATATGAGATGTTACACCATGGGATGTTGTTAAGGAATTTAATTACTGGACTCAAAATTGATAACTCCATATCATGACCGTTAAAGATTTATGGTGACAACTCAGCTGCCATCAGTTTCTCGAATAGTAACAGTTCTAGTGGAGCTGGTTTATATCTTGATACAAAATATTTGTTCATACGAGAACGAGTAGAGGAAAATAATCTTGTATTGAGAACATTAGCACAAAAGATATGCTTGTGGATCCGATAACTAAAGGTCTACCACCCAAAACTTTCCAAGAACTCGTAATAAAGATGGGCTTTACAAGAGGCCTTATATAATAGCATATCAAGTGTCCACTGATGATTAATGTGATTTCCTCGAATATTTATTTTGTCTATGCTAACTTATATGCGAACTTAATGATCTATAGACAAATTTGTGCAGATTAATGCTATATATTAAAGGTTTATATAAGCCATTTTGGTTTTATGTTTAATGTTTTATATTTAGACTTTAGTACGATTTTTGGGGTCTCGGATTAACATTAATTCGAATGACTGTAACTATTTGTTATAAGTTTTAATATGAAAAGATGAATGTTTAACTTGACCAAACTTATGTATACTTATCACAAATGATCACTTGGCCATGTGTGAGAACGTTAGAAATAACCTGTAATATGTGGCCTACGGATCATCTTAAAAAGTTTCACCAAATGACATAATTAGTCCCTAATAGTGTAAGGGGTTAATTGATGGAAATACCCCATAGTTATCATTTAGGTTTTCCCTTTGATGTTATAAATAGAGGAATAGGGAGATAACAAATAACACACCAATAATTTATACTCTCAAGATGATCCATCGATCCTTCAAAACATCATAGCGGGCCGACCAAGCAAGCAAATATGTTCTACGATCGGGTATTGTGCCTATTGGATTAGCTGACGAATCTCATGATCATGGCTTCATCATCTTGATCAAAGATCTCTATTCTCACGAGTAAGTTTTATCGTTTTAATGTTTAGTTTATATTTGATGATTGAATAAACATAATTAGGGTTTCATATTTTGATCCATGTTTTACAGGATTAGGGTTTCATATTTTGATCCACGTTTCGAAATATAATCAACATGGGCTTTATAGGTCGTATTCCTCATACTTTACCTAAGACCACATTTATGTGAAACATGGGACCATAGACCAATTAAGTCAAGCTTTAGTTTAAAAGCGTGAAACCGTCCAAACGGGATCATTGACTTGATCTTGTGATCAGCTTTTCCTTCTAACTTTTGGGCATCAAGTTTCAAAAATTTCAATTTGTAGTGAGTAGTTTAGTTTATTGTTTGTACTAAAAATAGTCGTATAAAACCAGACCAGACCATAGAATTTGTATATATTTGAAAAAGATTATGTATTTTATGTGAGACGTGTTTAACTTTTATACTTTATATTATGTTAATAAAACTATACCTTTATGAATCAACAGTGAATGAAAACAAATATTTCGAAAAACTATTACACCATATGATCTTTAACACAAATGTTTTGAAAATATGAAAGAAAAGTGAATGAGTAGATCGGAGGCTGGATTAAGTGTTTAATTTAGCTGGCAATGTAAGAAGAGGCAAACATCAACTTTTATTAGTTTTATTAATTTATCTGTTTCTTCAAACTTGTAATTAATTTGTTATTAGCTCGTAGCCAACAAAGACGAATCACTTACTTCAATCTTTTAAACGAGTAACAAATTCTTCAACTGTATTTTTTTAATGCATATTGTATAAGGGCTTAATATAGCCCAAACTGATACTACACAAATGGTATTCAAGGAATTAGGAGCTAAAGATAAAGAACAAGAAGAATATATTTAGATGAAAGAGATTAGCTCTCAAAATCATTAGCTATACATTACATTCAACGAACTTACGTATATGTACAATTAAAGTGTTCACTACAACGCTCTCATTTTGCTATTATTACAACAAACCCCCCACTACTATTTAATACCTAACACCAAACCATGAAATCAAAGCTAAACGACCTTGCGTTTTGGACAAATTGGGTTGTACTCAACTTCTTTGGACAAATTATATGTAAACAAACCTTATTGAACAACTATTCATGAACATAAGTAGACCAAAAATATGTGTTTGTGTATTTTGTTTAGAGAAATGAATAAACAATTTTGTTCGTATTTGTTTAGTAAATAAACTTCTCGCCGAACGATTTATAAAATGTTTGTTTTGTTTACAAGCCTACTTACTACAACGACTTCATAAATTTGAAATTTGTTGAATGGAAGCAAAATTTTTTGAGCGAGTTGAAAAAGCCGAACTTTTGTCTTCTAAAGATTTCCCTACTCTATTAGTGGGATATATATTACTAGACTTGTTTATATATTTTTGTCTTCTAAATATTAGAGGTGTTAATAATACAAACATAACTAGAGAACTAGACCACGTCATTTGTTTGAGGATGTTGGAAGTATTGTTTTTGACGTAGCATTGTCTTGGCAACAATAAATCTTGATGTCTTGGTTTGCCTAGTTTTCGATTTCTACTAATAATTGTCAAAATATACAAATAGCATTAAAAGCTTGGTGGTGATGGGCTTTTGATAGTTGCATGTTACAAATAGCATTAAAAGCTTGGTGGTGATGGGACCACAAGCAATTCGCTTTCACTCTTCTTGCTTTAAGCGGGGAATATATACTTACCTATAAATTCTCTTCTATGCCAAATAGTTTGATGTAAAGATTCAATGATTGGTGATGATTTGTAAAAAAATTGAATTTTTATGACACTTAGTTTGTGTTTTTATAGCATTAGTTATCTTTTTAGTGCTAAACATGTTTATTTCAGTATTTTTATTTATTTTTTTATTTATTTTTAAGATTGAACTCTTGTTTATGGATTGTTGAAACTGAAAACTACATGATGACCCACTATCTTTGTGGTTTAAACCGACCCACCGTCTTTGTGGTTAGACCAACCCACCATTTTGTGGTTTAAGTGGGTGTATTTTGTCTTCAAGAATGTGAAATCTTGATGTTTTTCTAATACAAGAACATGGTGGTTGCTTGTTGGTGGTGATGAGTTATTTTCAAGCATCTTAATTTGAAGCCTTATGTCATGTGACCTCCATCCCCATACGCCTAGCTATATTCATTTACTAGGTTAAAAACCCAGTATTATATAGGTGAAACAAATTTAAACATGTTAAAACTATTAGTTATATGAATATTTTGTATCTTACATATCGTTAGTCATTAGTAAAATAAAAACTAATGTATATCTAAGAAATTATAAATAAAAATATTAAATATTAAAAATTATAAAATTATAATTTAAGATAAAATGTAATAAAAATAATTTAGTTTAGGATGGTTTAATAAATTATTAAAATAAAAAATGAATAAATTACAAAAAAATCATTTTAAGTATATACTAGTTTCATCATTTATCTTTAATAATTACATTCTAACGTTCTTTATGTAAAGGTTTTATAACCACTTAGGTCATTTCCACTAACTTCTATTAACTTTAGTTAAATGACATATGAAATAACCAATTTATCCTCACTTTAATGATTTAAGAAGTTAAAAGAAGAAAGAAAAACAAAACAATATAACTTGTAAATATTCTATTGCCTACATCATGTTCCTTTAACCTAATTGTTTCCTATTCCTAGATTATAATTGTTGCAGGTATGAAGATTAACTTCTGGAACAAACTCAACAAGGGAATCTAGATGGCAATCATTTATCAACCATGTTTGGATCAGTCGATTTATGCCTTCCCATAGACCAAGAAATCAACCCATCCCAAAAATTTATGCGTACTGAGTCCGCCCCCTAACTAATTTGAGTCTCAAGATCGACTTTCGTCCCCCCATATAACTATCAAGCTCCGTCATCAATCCCTTCAGAAAATTGCTACCAGAGCATCATCTCCTGGCGTCAAGAAGCCATCAAGAACACTATCAAGTCATTCAGCTACCCGTCACCTTGTTAAGTTCATATACAATTTGATTCAATGCACAAAGCCTTGTGTCCATGAACATGGTTTGCAAATATTAATTTGGTTTTGACTTTTCATTTCAGCCACTGTTCTTAATTTGGATTATGAATAGAAAAGAACTACTAATGTATCATAGTACCAATATATGTTTTGCTCTTCTGGAACCACACGACACAATCTCTAATCAAACACTCTTTTAATTCAACTCGTGTGGATGAGGTAAAACAAATGGACAAGATTTGGCTGAGGGACAAAGTTAGGGTTTCATTTTTTATCATCTTAATTTTTTATTATAAGGATAAAATGATAATGGAAATAAAGTTAACCGAAAAAGTTAAATATAGTTAATGTAAAAGACATAAACTGTTACATTTTTTTTACATAAAAAAACATTTAAAGTGATTATTGAAGATAAATGATGAAACATGCAAGTTCATATATATGTAAAGGACGGTTTACGTAATTTACTCTAAAAATTATATCTTAGATATCTATTTATTATTTTACTTGTTTAGAATCAATATTATTTAATAGAAGAGAGATGCGAGAAACTCAAATTTTAGAATTAACCAAAAGTCGTCATGTGTCCCCCTAATTATTCTTTAATTATATAGTATAGATATAAATGTATTTCTATGCAAATACGCCTAATCGACAATTTTTTAAGAAGTTTTAATCATTGTGACATAGATGCCAACATGTTCGTGATGAGTATCTTCATTTGATATAGGTAATTTGAATTTTAATAATCTAAATTATTACTCATTGACTGATAATAATCTATACTATTGATTTGACCAGTAATAATTCCAACTTTTATTTTGTAAGGCCCCATTCCCAGGACGTTTACAGCTGGTCAATCATTACACAAAAAACATATATTTACATTTATACTTCATAAAACATCGCAGTGGAACATTAAAATGGACATTTCATTTTGTTATAAAAGCTTTTACAAAACAATACATCGTTATCGTGTCACAAAATACATGTTGCATTACATCACAAAAGCAATATAAAAATGAATGTCATCCAAAGAGCTGAGTAGCCACCCCGTACCATCCTCAGCAACATTACCTGCCAACTGGAAACACATAAAAGTCAGCATTGCTGAGTGAGTTCTAGTTTTAACATAAAACATACTTTATCTTTCGTTTAAACTGTTCTTTACTTTCTTTCAAATCATAACAGACTTTAGAACGTGATCACACATCGTACGTACACATAGATAATAGTTATTATCTTCATCATCGTTCATTTCGTACATTTATTATCTTTGTTTCCATCGAGGTCATGTCATGTGCTTAACCCCCCTCTAGAGCACCAAGCAATTCATCTAGGGTTAAACGTCAAGAACCCCATACGTCTGGTCAATCACAAAGACTGAACCCCTGTGTGCATCCTCATGGGGTATATAACACGCACACAGTTGAGCTGAGAACCCCTCATTGGGTGTGAACCTCCATACATTTGCTTAATCACACGGATTAAGCCCCAGTGCGCATCCTCATGGGGTAGCTAACCCGCACACGGTTGAGCTAACACTCCACATTGAGTGTGAACCTCCATGCATTTGCTTGCAAGGCTTTATTACGTTCGTTCATTCCTTAATGCATGCATTCTTCATTTCGTTCCTCTTTTCATTATCTTCCACTTTTCGTTACATAATACTTTTCATTTCATTTATTAGCATACAAGGTAAAGCCACGAGAAGACAATCATACAAAGCATGGAACATGAACAGAAACATACAGCATCACCATACAAGGCACAACATACATACATACATAACATACGTCATCATACAGCCAAGCATAAGCACCCATCATACATCAAGTCCAACACAACGTCTACGACCCCGAAAGTCACTTACATGAACCCTCAAGTCAAAGCCTACATAATATTGTTCCCCCAAAAATCAGGAAATAAACTAAGTTCCTTCGGGCGCACGAGCCCTATTTGGGTGTATGGGCACCCTTCAGTCGCACAGCCTCCCAAGCGATTGAACACTTAGGCGAATGAACACTAGACGAATGGACCTCAGTCACACAACTCCTATGCGAATGAACCTCAGTCGTATGGTATTCGGGCGTATGGGCTTCAGTCGTATGACCTTCATCCACATTTCCCCCAGTCACATGACTCTCATCCGTATTTCCTTCATTCGCATGACCATCACGCGTATGACTCTCAGTCGAATGGCCTTTAGTCGCATGACTCTCATGCGTATGAACCTCAGTCGCATGACACCCATGCGCATGGACTTTAGTCACATGCCTTTCGGCCATATGGCCTCCAGTCGCATGCCATTCGGTCGCATAGCCATAGCTGATGCAGAATGCAGTTTCTCCCCGAACCCAATCTGCCATTTTCGGCCTCCAAGCCCTCCCAAACCTGTTCTAAGCTCAAATAAACCATCCTAAACCTTAGAAACACATACCACAACACCATTCAAGCACACTCAAGCCCGAAATCAAAACCCATTCGAATCACACACAAACACATACACACGGGTTCAACACACACACTTCAAAAACAGGTTTTACTATGTGCTCCAGCCCCAAATCAGTTGAAAACGTGCAAAAGAGGGGTCCTAGAACTCACACAAACAACCCCGTCGAGTAGAGCTTCAGTCCAACCCGCTACACCTCAACTTTTGCGCTCGAAACCAAGAAAACTGAAGCTTGAACCCTCTTTTCTCCTCTCTCTCTATGGCTGAAATTTCTAAGTGTGAGGGAGGAGAATGGGCTGCCCTCCCCTCTTAATCCCCCACTCTTCCAAACCTTCTCCCGTTTTGGCAAATTTGGTCCCCCAACTTTTATATATTGACAGGGATTAATCCGAATTCAAAAAATTTTTATGGACACTCCAAACTTTGAGCTTATTTCCCTGCAATGATCATTTACTAACTGAGAATTAACACCATTAGTTTTTTGATGACATGGACTACTTATATGGCCAAAACACTAAGCAGAAAGATGAAATCAACTATTGGGTCCATAAATCTAAAACATTTGCAACCTAAAACCCATCAAGCTTCACCTTCTAATTTGAACCACTTGACTCGTTAAAGGTATATTTCAACTAACGATGGATGCTAGACATTGAAAAAAGACCTAGAGGTTGGGTGGTGACAGAGTTGAAAAATGGCTCAAAGTTAGTCCCATTGCATAAAAAAAACTAACGGACGTTAACTCTCAGTTAGTAAGTGATTGTTGAAGGAAAATAAGCTCAAAGTTAGGAGTGTCTATAAACATTTCCTAAGTTGGGATTAATCTCGGCCAATAAATGAAAGTTAGAATTATTAAAATCCAATAACCCGTAGTATAATTATCGTATATTCACACTTGATTTGTACTTATTTTATGCTCGATTTAGCTTGTATGTTTTTCCATTTCGTTCATATTCATTATTGTGAACAAAATCGAGTTGAAATCAAGCGTAAATTTTTAATAATTATTTTAATCGCATTGTTGGTGGTAATAAAAATGAAAGTTGAGATTGTTACCGGCTAAATCTATAGTATGCATTATTATTAGCCAATAAGTAATAAAAAATTGGATTATTAAAAGCTAATTTGTCTTTGATATACTACTAAAGAAATCCTTAAAATACTTTTGACTACGTTAGCACCCTTGTAGTGTACAAATACTGAAACGAAAACAAAAAGAATGCCGTTAGTAATTTGTAAAACAATTTAATACTAAATTTTTATTTAAAATGTCATTTTATAAAGCAAAATAATAAAAGTAAAATTACATTTACAAGAATAACTAGTTTTCCTAAATATTTAAATATTTTTATAGGGTTGTTAGAATTTAATAATTCTAAATTTAATTTGTTGGGCGGGATTAATCCCAACTCAAAAAATATTCATAGGCACTTATAATTTTGAACTTATGTTCCTCCAATAATCCCTTACTAACTGAGAGTTAACCATCATTACTTCTTTTTTTATAAAATGATGCCAACTTTTAGTCATTCTTTAACTTTAGCACTGTTTAATCTTAATTAGATTCGTTTTCTATTGTCTAACTGTAAGATTGTCTAATGGCCGATGCACCCAAAACAACCCAAGTGCTTCCTGCATGCATGCACTCAGTACCAAGTAGAAGTTGCTTCGGAAGTTTCATACTCTACACTAGAAAATATTCTAAGTCTTAATTAGGTCTGTTTTCTATTGCTTCGGAAGTTTCATACTGCATGCATGTATTGTCTTCAACTTCTTTTGATGAGCCCAAGACCAACAAGGCTTGGGTTTCCAAATGTAATTAAACATCTCTTTATGCAAGAACAACTCAAGACAAATAAGAATGTATGGATCATTGATAGTGCTTGTTCCAGACACATGATAGGCGATTGGTCACTACTCCAGAATTTTGAGAAAATTGATGGAGGGTCGGTTGCTTTTGGAGGAGATGCTAGAGGTTACATTACTGGAAGGGGCAAGGTCACAAATGGTAAGCTCAACATTAAGAAGGTAAATTTTGTAAAAGAGCTTGGATACAATCTTCTGAGTGTATCTCAATTTTGTAATCAAAGACACAACATGCTTTTTACTAAGCATGAGTGCATTGTTCTCAAGCATGGGGTGCTTATTCTTGAATAGAATATCCTGCTCAAAGCCCCTAGGAGAGGGAACATGTACAAGATGGACTTGCAAGAAACATCTCCCTCAGGAGAAGTTTCATGCTTTCTATATAAAGCGAATAATGATGAGTCTTTCCTCTAGCATAAAAGAATGTGCCATGTAAACTTTAAAAACATAAATAAATTAATTAAAAATGATTTGGTAACTAGAATGCCAAAAAAAGAGTTTACAAGTGATGACCACTATGTTGCATGCCTGAAAGGTAAGCAACACAAGGTATCTCACAAGTCAAAGGAAAGAAAATCCATCACTACTCCCTTACACTTAGAACTAAGGATGAGACTCCTGAGATCTTGAAAAGTTTTCATCTTAAAGATTGAGAATCAATGTGATCACAAGGTCAAGACCATAAGATGTTATCAAGGAACTGAATTCAAAAATCAAAACCTTGATACATTTGGTGATGAAAAGGGTATTCAAGACAATATAGTGCTCCCAGGACTCCTTAGTAATATGGTGTTGCCGAGAGAAGAAACATGACTAATTGAAGCTGCAAGAACTATGTTGTCTGACTCTAAACTGCCCATCACCTTCTGGGTAGAAGCAGTAAACACTGCTTGCTATGTGCAAAATAGATTTTTAATAGTCATGACTCATGGTAAGACTCCTTATGAACTTTAGCACACAAGAGAAAACCTTTCATTAGTTTTCTCTGGTCATTTGGATGTCCTTGCACTATCTTGAATACCAAAGACCAAATAGCCAAATTTGCTGAGAAATCAGATGATGAACATTTTATTGGATACTCTTATCAAGCTAAGGCTTATGGAGTATAAAATCTCAGAACTAAAGTAGTTGAGAAGTCAACCAATATGGCTTTTAATGAGCACACTCCCAGTGTGAAAGGTTCTGGTCCTGATTAGCTATTTGATCTTGATTTAGTTACCAACTTTTTAACAAATATTGTGAGAATGTTTCAAGGTCCAAAGATATCTTATCAGCAGGTGATTCTGATTCAAGATTTGAGCTGAGAAAACCATCAAATCATACTACTTCAGCTTTAGTGGTAACTAATCCTGAAGATGGAGTTCCCATTAGCATAACCATGCCAAATTCAGCTGATACATCTGAGGTTCCATCAAATTCCAACTCAGAGGCGCAACACTCAAATAAAGGAACTTCAAATCTGGAAGGAAATGGCGATGGTGACAATGATCAAGAGTTTCTTGATGCTGACAACCACTCCATTGAAGACAACATAAATAATGTCACACACTCATGGGATCAAGTTTTACTTGATAAGTGTGCTGATGTGGTGGGAGAAACTTCTATTCTTGATCTAAATTTCTTTAATTTAGATCTATCCAAGCAACTTGTTGGAATCCCTCAACTAAGGATTCATAGATCTCACCCCACCACAAACATCATTAGAGATGTTGACATTGGGGTAAGAACAAGAGGACAAACCCATGATGCAAATGTTTATCTTCCCTCTTGTTTCTTGTCCTAGATAGGGCCAAAGAAAGTTGATAAGGCTTTAAATGATGAAAGTTGGGTTGAAGCTATGTAGGAGGAGCTACTTCAATTCAAAAGGCAAAGGTATGGAGCCTATGTCCTCTTCCTCAACAGAAGACTACCATAGGAACCAAATAGGTGTTTAGGAACAAGAAGGATGATAGAGGACTTGTCATAAAAAAAACAAGGCAAAACTAGTTGTCCAAGGGTACACACAAGAAGAATAAATTGAAAACATAGATATCTTTGCTCCTGTAGCAAGACTTAAAGCTGTTAGAATATTCCTAGTTTGTGTTGCATCCAAGGATTTTAAGGTCTACCAGCTTGATGTCAAGTGTGCTTTTCTATATGAGGTGAGTGATGAAGATGTGTATGTCAAACAACCACCTCGATTTGCAGATCATGATCATCCTGATTATGTCTGCAAGCTTGATAAAGCTCTTTATGGGCTACACCAAGCTCCAAGGAAATGGTATGAGACTCTATCTTAGTATCTCTGTCAACATGGTTACAAAAAAGGTATCATAGATGAAACTCTCTTCATCAAAGGAACATATTATGACTTAATGCTAGTTCAAGTATATATAGATGATATTATCTTTGGGTCAACCAATCCAAAGCTCTGCAAAGACTTTGAGAAACTGATGAAAAATAGATTTGAAATGAGTGCAATGGGAGAACTTAATTTCTTTCTAGGCATTCAAGTGAAGTAAGTTGATAGTGGTATCTTCATAAGTCAGTCAAAGTATGTACAAGACATACTTATAAGATTCAACATGACTGATTGTAAGGTTGCTAAGACATCCATAGCCATAAACCACTCCCTTGGACCTGATCTTGAGGGGGAGTGTGTATATGAACATCTTTACCGGGCGATGATTGGATCTCTTATGTACCTCCTAACTAGCAGGCCTGATATCATGTTTGCCATGTGTATTTGTACAAGATATCAAGCCAGTCTCAAGATATCACACTAGTCACTATCAAGAGGATTCTAAGATATCTCAAAGGTGCTGCTATATTAGGGCTCTGGTATCCAAAGAATTCTGACTTCAATCTGTATGCATATATAGATAGTGACTATGGTGGTTGCAATATGAATGCAAAATCTACATCTAGGGAATGTCAATCCCTTGGTGGAAGGATAGTCTCTTGGTAATGCAAGAAACAATCCTGTATGTCTGCATCAACTACTGAAGCTGAATACATTGCTGCTGCAGGTAGCTGTTGTGCTCATGTGCTTTGGATTCAGAATCAAATGTTGGACTATGGATTCAACTCCAAAAAGACTCCCATCCACATAGACAACAAAATGCTATCTCTATTACAAAGAATCCTATGCAACATGCAAGGACAAAACACATCAACATTAGGTATCATCTTATTAGAGATAACTTTGAAAATAGATTAAATAAACTAATCAAAGTTAACACAAATGAACAATATGCTTATCTGTTCATCAAAGCTTTTGATGAGTGAGATTTAAATATATTATATCAGTTATTGGATGATTAACTTTGAGTAGATTTTCTTTAAACCTAATTCATATTATTTCTAAAATCTGTGTGTCCTAAGTTTTCTATTTCATCACTTCATAAGCCCTTGTTTACTTTGTAAGAAAAATCTTTTAAAATTTTATCTCTTAGATTATTTAGAATTTTGATAAATTTTTACTTTGGAATATATCTCTTTACTTTCGAAAGTAAATTATGTCATCCAAAATAAATAACTATTTATTTCAACTTACATTTGAAAGAAAATTTTAAGATATCTTTCGAAACATATATGAATATAAATACTAATATGTTTTTGAAGAACAATTTTCATCCGAAAGCAATTTAAGTCTTGTAAGCTTTTATTTCTCTTAGAATAAAATCTCCAAGTCTAAATATATTCTAAAGCAAAATTCTCTATAATCTTTGAAATTTCTTCCGAAGCCATTTTAGCTTCGGAAGCTTTTTATCAAAACTTTCGAAAATAAAATGCCTTCCGAAGATTTTCAACTTCCAAGAAAACTATCTTTTTGGGCACTTTTTCAGATGCGGGACTGACATTCGGATTTTAAAGTTTATAATCTTTCATTAATTTTGTGTTAAATCTGTTTCATATAAATACACCCAATGATTCCCCCCTTTTTCACTTTTCTATACATCTGCAATTCTCTCTTAACCTAAATTCACCCAAAACCGCCTTTGTTCTTATCTTCCTTCACCATTAAGCTTTCTCAAATGGCCAACCTCAACCGTAGAAACAATCCTGATTTCTCCATGCAACTCCATAGGCAACACAATCAAGTTTCTTTGTTGGACTCTGAGAAAGATTTGAGTTTCTCAAAGGTCTACCATTTTCTGGATCTTTCTAACTGCATCACCTCCCTTACCATTGATTCTTCTCTTTATGAGGATAAAATTTTGGAATTCTGGAAGACTTGTCAAGAGGTCATCATAGATGGGGAGAAGGCACTGTCTGCCATAATGCAAGGGAGGACAATCTTCATCACTCCAGCCATCATCAACACACATCTTTATCTGGATGAGGTAGAAGGTGAATTGTCCATTCTAAAGGAAGCTATCAATCATTACTTTGAGTAGATCGGCTATGAGGGAGATTTCTCTATAAAGTTCTTTAGGAAAGGGAAGGTCTCATCCTAGTGGGAAGTAACCACTTCATGTGGTCATCCACAACTTATCCAACAAGCATGGGGGATGGGATCAGGAGATCTCTTCTTCATAGTACATGGAATGGTCTAGGGGCTCAAGTTTAGGTTCTCACAGTTTGTGTATACCAATTTGCTTGCTAACTTAGATTTTTTAGAGTATTATATGTTCCCTAGATATGTTCAACACATACTCAACTCTGAACTAGGCTCACAGTTGAGGGGAACAAGTAATATTCTTAAATTAGGACTGATGAAGCCCGACATTTTTAAGACCATGAAAAAGCCAAATGTTGGCTTCTCTGGGGTAGAAACAACTCTTGTCCCAAAAATGTTAGAGCTCATTGCTTAAGGTGACAACCTAGCAACACAAGCTAGTATTGAACCCACACCATTTACTTCTCAACCACCTACACAACCACAAATACTCCTTAACTATCACATAAAATCCAAACGAACCCCTGTTCAAGCTATTGAGCTTGTGAAGACCCCCACATCACAACCCACATAGGAGGAAGTGGACATTGGAGCTCCTACTTCTTCTAAGGAGCAAACCACTCCCATATCATCAAGAATCAGTGTTGAAGTTCCTCATGGTCAGCCTGATAAGCTCATTAACCAAAAGCCTTAAGCCTTTACTCAGAGTCTCAAAACTCTAATGAACAACCTTTAGGGTACAGTTACAATCCTAACCTCTTGATCTAAACCAACCCATATTCAACCAAGAATTCTATGATGATGACGAAATAAGATTCAGTGAGTATCATGAGTCTCTTTATTCCTCCCCTACTCAAAGAGAGATGAAAACTCTTGCCTCTCCCTTCTCTAGCTCACATCATTCACCCATCACTAAGGTGGATCTACCTGAACCTGTTTAGGAGATCCATATGGAAAAGGCTCTCACTTCTACAAGTGATTACATCATAAGATCTCAACCATGACAACTCAACCCATTGACACTTCACTTGAAGTTGTTAGTGAACAGGGGAAATCCAACAACCAATATGACCATGCTGGTGGTGTGAGAGAAGACTTTGATCTAATTCTCTCATCCCTCATGATTCTTCTGATGAAGATGAGGTAAACATGAGACTAAAGGTGCATAAATTCTCAAAAACATGCTCCTATTTAGTCTCTAAGGTTAGTCACCTGGAATATCAGGTGACTACCTTACAACAGGGTCAATGATCAGCAACTTGAGATCTCTTATCTTAGGAAGAAACTAACTGAGAGACCTTTAAGGAGAGCTCATCCAGGAACACAAGAACTTATGGGTGTAATAGACCTAAATTCTAGCTCACCTATGCAAGTGGGTTATGCTATCAAAAAGGGTAGAAAGTCTCAGCAATCATAGAACCTGAGAGTTCTTCATAGAGTATGGACATTGAGGACTCACCATCCTCACTTGCAGTTATCAATACTCAGCAAACTCCTCAAGTTCCCATTGAAGTAAACTCATTCATTTAGAGTCTATTTGAGGAGGGAATTCCAAGGGTAATATCATCACCACCCTAAGGAGCTTCAAATTGCATAACTGGGTAGAGGCATGATGCTGATAAAAGAGCCCTCATACTTCAAGAGTTCAAGGGCAGCAAGAGATCTTACATTTTCAAACCTTAAACTACTATGAAGGTCTTGATCTAGTCAACATGCTACTTGCTAACCCAAGTCAATTCAGGCAAGCTAGTAGAATGGCTTAAAGAATTCAAGATTGGATTGTTGTAGTGTTCAAAGCAAGAAGACAAATGCGAGTAGGCAATGTCATCGGTCAACTGGATGTTGAGGTGGACCCTACGATTAGCAAAGGGAAAACCTTGATTATAGGCCTAGTGACAGCACCTGTGAGCACTATCATAGAACCAACTGTTTTTAAGGTTATCAAAAGGTTGATGCACCCAAAACAGCCCAAGTGTTTCCTGCATGCATGCACTTAGTACCAAGTAGAAGTTGTTTAGGAAGTTTCATACTTTACACTAGAAAATATTCTAAGTATGAAATCTTCCGAATCCAAGACCAATATCTTCTGAAGCCAAAACTTCATTCTTCTAAAGCCAAAAGTGAAGTCTTCAGAAGCCAATAAAGTGAAGACACACAAATTTAAAGAACATGCTTTATCTGATGTACTTTTCATAAAGCTGACCAACTTTCGGTTGCCACTTTGAAGACTCATCAACTTATACAAGTTGGTGAATGGTCTATGCTTTTTTCAACCATACATTGAGGTCTTGAGTATATAAACTTCTACTTTATGTACTTTTATCCTTTTTAATAATATATTAGGATTTGAGCTATAGCGTGTTGTCACACCCCAACCTTAACGGCAGAATCGTCGAGATGTGAGGGTTAAGATTGTTCACAGCCACATAACGTTATCATTTAATCAAAATATTATTATCATAAGTTTCAAATATGAAAAATTACAACCAAAAGTCTTAAACAAGAAATAACATAAAATAAGATAAATAATCCAAGACATTTTATTCATTTATCTAGGTCCAAATCCTAGATGTGAGCAACTTCAAAAGTTGATATCAAACTTGAGCATTCCTTGAAACATGTTAAAAATAAAAGGTCATCTATGAAAGTTGGTGAGTTTCCAAGGGTTTCATATACATAAATATATCAAGAGATTTACAAGTAGCAATTCATGTCAGTGGTTATGAATTATGCAAATTTATAGAACACATATAGCTACATTCAAACCTTGACCAAGATTAAGATTACAAGTTTATAACGATTAGCTAAGTATACTTGGTTCCATGATGAACAAGTCATACGTCATCAGGAGCCGGCAATACATCGACTTTAGCACCAAATAGGCTTGTCAAGCCCATAGATCTATGACGTCGCTAGACTAGCAATAGTTAATGATTGTCAACATGTAATGTATCTCATATAAAGCTCACAATAATACAAATAACCATGACAAAATATAAGTATGAATTGCATGTGCGTTACAAGTATAAAAAAAGTTTACAAGTGTAAGTTTGATAAGTTTAACATGTTTTACCATAAAAAGGTGTGAATAAAGTAAAAATGGGGCATGGAAAACTCACATGACCAATAAGTATATGATGATTAATAAGAATAATAATCGACGTTCCAATGAAATCCTTCAAAATGTACCTAAATCATATATATATTTACAAGATTTAAGTCCAAAGATAAATTAATGTTTTAACGACGACTAGGGTTTTTAGTGGTATTTGGGGGTCTTATTAACTAAACTCAATAAAATGAGATAATTAGTTATGTTTTTATTCAATAAAAATATACTAGTTGAGCATTTTAGTATAAAGAAATGCATAGAAATCATTTGTAACAAAGTTTAATTATAAATTTATAATTTTTAACATACTCATAATTTAAATAATATTATATAGATACAGTTTGAACCAATAAATAATTTAGTTATTTAAACCATTGTTTAAATTCTATTATATAAGAAAACAAACTAAATATATCATTTGTTTAAAATAATTAATAAAAATATTAAGATATTTTAATAAATAAATTTTTAGAAAATAGTTAGGTGACTTTAAAAATTAACAAGATTTATAACTAATTTTTTTTTTACAATTTTTATAAACTTTCTGTATTTTTTTAAAGGCCAAAAAGCATTAAAAACAAATATGAGGTTCCTTGGATTTGAACCGGGGACCTCCTGCTTGTGAGGTGTACATGTTACCGATGAATCAAGGGTCATGGTCGTGTTAAGAGTTGGTTTTAAATTCTTATAAACACTTGTTACAAAATAAGCCCAAATCATATGAACCATAGTTTGATCGATCCTAAAATTGAATATCAATTCGATGTTATTACTCAAATTAACCATAGGGCTTTTGTTCCCCATGTCATAATGAGTGTGTAGATGTGTTTAACTTACCTGATTATGTGTGAATTGATATGATTTACTTCGGTTCTTTCGTAATGAACAGGGGATTTGATTTCGAGTTTGTGTTGGAATTTTTCAAGCAATTGAGTGTATAAGGGGTTTAAAGGGATCGAATGTGATAATTCCCCTCTGTTATATAGATCCAACTTGGGCGATTTGGTCTCGAACCAGTCTCGCCTTTGATCCGTTGGTTTCAGTTATGTGTCAAACTCAAATTAAACAACACAATTAGTTTCGTAATGATTAAATGTACGTTTCTAGTCAATCAACCGGCTCAATTCAACGGATTTCATGTATAATCGCTTGGTAGGTTTCAGTTTCATGTGGTTTCTTAATGGAACCATCATTTCGATTGAATTAGCAGCGGTTATGTATTCGATTCATGTCCACGTTCGAAGAATTTGAGTTAATTCGGTCGAACCGACCGTTCGTTGGGCGTTTTACCCTCATCGGAGCTCGGCTGGAGATGGCCGAAGTGGGCTACCAGATTTGCAGGGGTGAAGGGGAAGTGGGGTTTTGGTTTTATGGATTTACACAAATAGCCCCTCAACTTTTAAATGTTTATTATTTCATGCTCAAACTCTCTTTTAAGGTTTATAAATTGGCAAACCACTGCCCCTAACTTACTTATTTCAAGTTTTAAACATTTTTTAAGTTTAATAACTTGATAAATTGTAATAAGTAATCTTATTATTATTGTTAATCTTATTACTATTATTATTATTATTATTATTATTATTATTACTATTAACTTGGTTTATTGCTGTTGTTGTTGTTGTTGTTATTATTATTATTATTATTATTATTATTATTATTAATTTGATTAATATTGTTGTTATTATTAATAATATTACTATTATTATTAGTAATATTATTATTATTCATTATTTTGTTCACTTAAACTATTAACTTTTAAAGAATTAAAGACAACTAATAGATAAGCATAATTAACCCATAATTTTCATAATTGACAACAATGGTCCTTACAAGAATAAACGACATTAACTTTTAATTAACGGAAAATACAAGATGTTACAGTCCCCTCAACTTATAAAAATTTCGTCCCGAAATTAAGAATGAAACTATACAAACAAATACGGGTACTTTTTCTTCATATGTTCCTCACGTTCCCAAGTAAACTCAGCTCCACACTTATTCTCCCAACGAACCTTAACGATTGGGGTAGTAGTGGTTCTAGTCTTCTTCATAATGTGATCCAAGACTTCAACGGGTTTCTCAACAAAATGTAATGACTCGTCGATCTGAATGTCATCCAATGGAACATGCAGACTTTCATCAGCCACATACTTCCTCAAATTTGAGACATCGAAAATTGGATAAACTCCACTAAGGTTGGAAGGTAATTCCAGTTTGTAAGCCACTTTCTTGATCCTTTTCAGAATCTTGAAAGGATCTACAAATCTTGGAGCTACTTTACCCTTTTTTCCAAAGCGAACAACATCCTTCCATGGTGAGACCTTAAGAAGAATCATATCCCCAACTTGGAATTCCAATGGCTTACATCGCTTATCGGCAGAGCTCTTTTGTCAACTTCTTGCCACTTCAAGGTTCTTGCGAATTATGGAGACTTTGTCGGTCGTTTCTTGTATAAGTTCAGGTCAAGTGATGAAGTTTTCACCAATGTCGGTCCAGCAGATCGAAAAACGACATTTTCGACCATAAAGCGCTTCATAAGGCGCTATCTTGATACTCGAGTGGTAACTATTATTATACGAAAATTCCACGAGCGGTAAATGCGTATCCCAGTCACCACCAAAATTAAGGACACAAAGACGTAATAAAATCCTCGAAGGTTTGGATGGTTTGCTCGGTTTGACTGTCCATTTGAGGATGGTAAACCGTGCTTAGATCCAGTTGACTACCAAGAGTTCTTGCATAGACGATCAAAAATGCGAAGTGAAGCAAGCGTCTTGGTCGGATATGATGTGCAAAGGTACCCCATGACGACTCATAATTTCATCAATATATATACGAGCCAACCTTGATGTTTTGTAAGTGTCATGTATGTGTATAAAGTGTGCCGACTTGGTTAATCGGTCAACGATCACCCATATGCTATCATGACCACGAGAGGTACGAGGTAGCTTAATTATGAAGTCTATGGATATATGTCCCACTTCCACATAGGAATCTCGGGTTGTTCCACTAATCCATTTGGACGTTGATGTTCGGCTTTAACTTCCGTACATGCAAGGCACTTAGCTACATAAGTCGCTATGTCTTTCTTCATTCCAGGCCACCAATATTGACCACGCGGGTCCATTTACATCTTATCGGAGCCAGGTTGAATAGAATAACAAGTTTGATGCGCTTCGTTCATGATAAAGGTACGAGGATTATCACGATTCGGAACCCAAATTTGATTCGCGAAATACATCAACCTATTGGGTTTCGTTGCCAATTGAGTTAAAAGATTATGCTCCAATTCCTCTCTCATTCTTCCTTCTTGTTAAACCGCTTGTTGAGCCTCTAAAATACTAGTCTCGATATCATTTTCAATCCTTAAATATTGTAGCAGCACAGTAGTCTCGTTGACATCTAGGCAGATCTCGGTATTAAATTCTCGTAAAGTGTCAAACCATTGTCGTTGATCACGAATTTCTTGTAATGAGACCATCTTGTTATGAATATTTCGACTTAATGCATCGGCTATGATATTTGCCTTTCCAGGGTGGTAACGAATGTCACAGTCATAATCACTAATCAACTCAACGCAATGACGTTGTCTCATATTGAGATATTTTTTTATTAAATACGTGTTGAAGGCTTTTGTGATCAGTGTAGACTATACAGTGTGTACCATAAAGGTAATACCTCCAAATCTTTAAGGCAAAAACCATAACACCAAGTTTGAGATTGTGTGTTGTGTAATTCACCTCGTGAACCTTCAATTGTCACGAGGCATACGCTATGACCTTTCCTCGTTGCATGAGAACACAACCAAGGTCTTGTTTAGATACATCACAACACATGGTGAAACCATCATTTCCATCGGGTAAGGTTAAGATAGAAGCATTGCACAACTTGTGCTTTAATGTTTCAAAGCCTTCCTCTTGCTCGGACCCCTACCCGAATGGTTTATTCTTTTGAGTCAAAAAAGTAAGCAGCTTCGCGATTCTTGAAAAGTTGGTAATGAATCATCGGTAATAACAAGCAAGACCAAGGAAAGAACGAACTTCAGTTGGAGTTGTAGGAACATACCAATTCTTCACAGCTTCTACCTTTGTAGGGTCAACGTGAATTCCTTGGCTATTCACCACGTGTCCTAAAAATTGAACTTCCTCAAGCCAAAATTCACACTTCGAGAACTTCACGTCCAATTGTTCTTTCTTCAACAGCTCAAGAACTTGTCGCAAGTGAAGTTCATGATCGGTATTGGACTTGGAATAGATAAGTATGTCGTCAATAAAGACGATCACAAACTTGTCTAGATAAGGCTTGCATACTCGATTCATGAGATCCATGAAGACAACAGGAGCATTTGTTAAAATAAAAGACATAACCATGAACTCATAGTACCCATCTCGAGTACGGAACACAGTCTTTGGTATATCATTGTCATGGACACGTAATTGATGATAACCAGAACGTAAGTCAATCTTCGAGAAAATGGCAGCTCCTTGAAGTTGGTCAAATAGATCATCGATACGAGGAAGATGGTAGCAGTTCTTGATGGTAAGTTTGTTAAGCTCAGGATAATCGATGCACATATGAAACGACCTATCTTTCTTCTTGACAAACAGCATAGGTGCACCCCAAGGCGAAGATCTAGGACGAATAAAACCCTTATCGGATAGTTCTTGAAGTTGACTAGCTAGCTCTTGCATTTCCGATGGTGCAAGTCGATATGGTGACTTAGACACAGGGTTTGCTCCCGGAATCAAATCGATTTTAAACTCGACTTCACGCACGGGAGGTAAACCACTAAGGTTATAGGGAAATACTTCAAGAAAGTCTCGTACAATCGGGACATCCTTAAGATCTTTCCCTTTGACTTTCATGTTGACCACGTGGGCCAAGAAAGCCATATAGTTCTTGCTTAAACATTTTTGGGTTTGAGTATACGACATGAGTTTGAGCCCTTTGGAGGATTTTTCACCGAAAACTTTCAATGTATCCCCTGAAGGCAACAGAATACGAATGCACTTCTCGAAACAAATAATCTCGGCATGGTGTTTGGCTAACCAACCCATGTCAATGATGTAGAGAATGTATGAAGAGGCTGATGCAACCCAAACATCCGAAGTCTATCCTGCATGCTGCACAAGTGCTTGAAGAAGAATGCTTCGGATGTTTTACACATGCAACAGAAAATACACTAAGTGTAAAATCTTCCGAAGCCAAGACCAATATCTTCCGAAGCCAAAGATGAAGTCTTCCGAAGCTTCAGAGACAAAGTCTTCCGAAGCTCAACTCTTGAAGACAGATTTCTTCCGAAGACTTTTAGTAACATGCTTTATCTGATG
>BJCM01085449.1:0-23375 GCA_018326385.1 Flaveria bidentis
TATATATATGTATATAGAAGAATCACTTGCCCCTAGTATTTTAAATGAATAATTTTATGAAATGGTAATCAAGTTTTAGTATTAATCTAATATGCTCACTTATAATTTTTTGTCCCAATTAGATCACTCATAAATTTTTGGGCCCAATCAAGTTACTAAATTTCATGATTATTCTAATTTGGTTATTCATACATTGAAAAATATAAAAAAAACTGAAACATTAAAATTTTTAATAATATTTATAAAAAAAATTATTCAAAAAGTTATGAATTATTTGAAAAAGTGAAAACATATGAGTGGGCTAATTAAAATACTACTAAAACTATAATGATTTTATTAAAACAAATAAAAATATTGGTGGTATAATTGAAACACTTTAAACTTGTTTACTTTTTTGGAAGTTCTTCCTATTTAAAAACTTTAAATTATCAGAAGATTTCAGATCATTTAGTTATACTAAACAAACATAATTCAAAAGTTTACTAACGTTGCCTCACTTTAGTTAGTTTTTAACTCCTGTTTTATAACATGTTCATCCGTACACTAATTACAGTTATTTTGCTAACGTACTTTATTATTTCATATACATAGCAAATCATAAAATATCAATTTTAACAGACTTTATATGAAAATTAAAAACTAAATCAAAATGACAGCCCGGATATAGATGGATGCTTGATTGCTTGTTGGTTATTTATCCCATGAACCGTGTGAACACCAAGCCACTAACCCATCTTCCTTGGGTGTATAATTTAATGCTCCCAATAAATAGTTTGTTAAATAATTTAAAGTAAATTTTATATTAGTCATAATATTAAATTATTGCATGAGCGACCTTAAACGTTTCAATAATTTTCCTTCCAATACCCCCAACAAATAGTTGTTTAACAGTCAATACCCTTGGTGTCTACTTTATATTACCCAAAAAAAAGCACCTTGTATTCTTTTGTAAAAAAGTTATGTAATTTAACAAAATTTCACTCTATAGAATACAATATTTACGATAATTTATGTAATTTAATTCTATATTAGACACCTTATTCTCATCCCTTTAGTTTTTAGGGAAAAACATAACGCCCTACTTGAATTTGGGATCACCTACTCAAGAACCCTTTAATTACATGTATGGCGAGTGAGATATATGAGATTTATAGAAAATATAAAATAAGTTTAAAGGACGTTGATTTTTAAATAATTTACAAGCATGATAATAAAGAACCAAACCGTAAGTGCTTTAACTGATGTATAATATATTAGGGTTTAACATAAATTATAATTATATGTTTGTTAAAAAATTATATATTATAGTTAATAAATTTTACAATACATATTTAAGTACTTTGTTTTTTTTTATTTGCATGAGTAATCAAATCCAACGTGTAATTCGCCTCATTCAATCTAGGTTTAGCACATCTCAAGGTGGTATAAGCTTTTACACGATTCAAGTTGTTATTTCTAATTTTATTGGTGGACATAAGCACCTTCTGCTCTATATGTAGTCTACTCCTAATATCATCACACACGTACTTTACAAGATTAAATCCACGACCTTTAGTCGAAGAATACACCACTTCAACACTAGCATGTAATGTTTACACATGTTTATTAAACATACAATTATAATACCATTTTTTATTTATCTATCAATGCTTCAAATATTCATGACCAATAAAACATAACCAAATAAGATGTTTGGGCGGTTGGAGCGCTAGACCAAAATAAATGCCTACAAATATATTTTAAAATAATGTAATTAAAATTTTTATTAATATACAAACATCTCACTTTATTAATTGACACCATTTTTTACGTCTCGTATGGCACCATACGCGACGAAAAAGATCGAAAACACTGAAAACGAGGAAAATTCAGAGTGTTTGTCAGAAGCTTATACGCCCATATATCCTTATACGACCTATATACAACACATATAAGGTTATATCACACGTATAACGTTATAACAAATTTTAACATTGAGTACAATAAAAAACTCAGAAAATTATTAAAGAGATACAACCCACCCATATGATACGTATAGTGTTATACAACCCGTATTAAAATTTTGGATATTAATTTAAAATTTGAGTGTTTAAATATCCCCAACCCTTGAAAAATCACTAAATTCGTGTAGAAATAATTGTCAATATAAATAATAGTAAACTCATAAGGGCTATACGGGTAATTCGCCATTCAACACTACTAAAAAATGCTACATCTAATGGCATGAGCGTAAATATAATCAAACCGGAGGGCATATTTAAACTTCCAAAAGAGGATAATGAAGCAAGGTTCATACCGTTTTCCACATCCACCCACCTCATTTTGTACGGACATTAATTACTTACCAATATCCACGTGTCCCACCACTAACTGCGCCAACGTAGACCTCAATGGTTGTGGGTCCCACTTAGACGAATAATATCATGACACGTCATGTGAAAGTCGTTTCAGTCAACTTTAGGATACCTTACGTCAGATTTATGAAACGCTAAGATTTTCCCTCCTTCTTTTGGCACATAGACAAACACACCCTTTGTCTTTAGGAAATTTACATTACTTACCGAAATTTTACCCCACGTATTTCAAAATCTTTCGGTGTACATGTGAATCTCGTGAGACATGACTTACGGTTTTTATTTTTCGAATTCATAGATGCTTAGACCTTCGTTCGTAGTAAGTTCTCTCAAGTTGCTAGATTTTAATCGATGTCTTAATCTTGACCTTTGTTTCGAGAGAAACATCATAAATCCACCACAAGAACAAAAAATAACACAAAGGAAATGACGAGTCGAAGTTGTGAGTGTTATAAATTAGTATGAGTTTTTAAAGTTGAAATTGTCAAAAATATGATTTTTCCCATTCACGGCATTGCTAGTGTGAACCAATTGTATAAATATAAATATAAAGATATAACATATTTATTTAGTTATAATAAATATAAATTTGAGGAAGTGGCACAATCAAACTTCACGTAGACCAAAACTATGTCTGGCAATCGTTTTTCACCTCAAACCTAAAATCCCTAAAACAAACTTCGAGACAATGACACGATGATAAACGTTTAAGTATTTTTAGAAATTGTCTCATATCCGAATACAGTTCCCACAACTCTTTTGCTCTTACCTCCATTGAAAGCCACATGTCAGGCCCAAACTAGATTTGCCTGATTTATTGGTTAGAAATGTATTAATGAGATGGTTATACGTTCTCTAGTAACAGATTTCACGATTATAAAAAAACCTTGAATTTAACACTTGAGGTATACCGTATATGTTTAAATGTTATTGACTTAATAACAAGCGTGTTATGTATTCCATAGTTCGAAATCATCAAGTTAACCTGTTTAGAAATTTAACCTGTTTTACATAAAAACCGAATACACCATACATAAAGTGCCCATTATACCCCGACTTAATAAAAGTGCACGTACTCTATCCTCTCCAAATGTATTGGCCTTTGTTTGGCATATGATGTTAACTTGGGGTCCAAAGTTGCAAATACTTGGAACATTAGGGGGTAAATAATAAACTAAAGGGAAACAGTGATGTGAGTCAGTGAGTGGGGTTGTGAGGAGAAGAGGTCTTCCACGTCAATACATGACACGTGATATACATGTGACTAACAACTGGAAGTGGGCCCTTGTTAGGCGCAATATGTTATCTTATCAAACGAAGGCCAGTTGTACCCTGTGGATATAATTTTGTGCATACCGAATATTATTCATACCTTTAATACATGAGAGGTTGTTTATATTTTAAACAAACTAAATATATTTAGTAAATCGAATATCATTTATACTTTTTTATGACACAAATGTAATTTTACTTAAATTTTAAGGCAGTTAAAACATTTTTTTAAGCACAAGTTACATGTGTTTTATGTAATGATTCTTAAATTACCCACATTAAATAAACTCATCCTAGGGAATACATTATTTAATGTATATTTATTATTAATTCATAAAATTAAGTATCATCTTATTTATTAATATTAAAATTTAATTACTTTTACTATTTATATTTTTATAACTAGATATTATTTTAATTATGTATAATCTTATATGAATAAATAAGTGTATAACTATTAAATATTTATATAGTTATAATAATAATAGTAGTAATAGTAGTAGTAGTAATAATAATAATAATAAGTGTTTAAAGCAGGTAAGTTGCATTACTATTTTCATAATAGACTTGGTGACACCCGTCGCATCACACGGGTCAACCCACTAGTAGAGAATGATGGATGCATTCAGAGAGTTTTTCGTCGTGTTTATAACAAATGTTAATTCTAGTTATAGAATAAAATGTACACATGTCATGGTAACTAAGGGCAATAATTTATTGGAAGTTGGGAGGGTTTTTGTAACTATTAACTTCAGCTTATCTCTATAATTATATATGGTCTCATACACCTGAAGAATCAAGAATCAAGTATGAATGACATAATAACTGATGGATATTGTATAAGTTCTTTCTAGTCTCATGTGATAAAGTTTATCAACTGCGTTGGTTTAATAAAATGATGTTGGAGTGGTGTGGTTTTCATTGAGGTCAAATAAGACTAGTTGATGTAATAATCATGGCACAGTTAGTACTAGAGTAACATTCGACATTAAAAAAAAACTCAAGCAACAAATAGGTAGAAACAAAAATTATAACTTTTAAAAAAACAAAAGAGAGAACAACAATAAAAAAACAAAATAAAAAAATTCAATCAAAACAAAATAAATTAAAAGTAAAGTGAATTGGCCAGACGTCGTCGTATAAAAGTCACACCATCTCAGCGAGTCAAGCTAACGAGTATTATTAAAAAAAACTTTCTCTTATTGTTACCTTTTAAACGATTGAATTTTAAATAATGTTGGTTATATTTTTAGTCATAAATTATAGAAATTTTGAAGTATATTTTAGCATATATTTTGTATTAGTTGTATGCATTTTTTAATTATTTTATAAAATAGTACTTTTGTAAGATTGAGTCTACTTTGATGTGTTTTGGTTGTTTTTATAGGTGCATTCAATTAGGAAAAAAGAAAAAGAATTAAAAGAAAATATTATTTAAAAAAGGAAGAATGTTGGGTTTTAAAAGATGCAGGAAAAATTCCTAAAGTTTAGGAATTTTTACTGAAGATGATGATCTCCAGATTTTTTTTGAAAATATGGAATAATAAAGCCTAAAAATATGGATTTGCAAGTTAAAGGAAGATGATAAATAGAAGAGGGTTGCAAAAAATAAAAGAGAGGTATTGAAGACATAATTTTAAGGAATTAAGTTCAAGAAGCAACGAGTAGCAATAGTAATTTAGGTTCCTTTTGTTGGGTTTCAATTCGTAAGTTTTATTTTATTTTAGTTTTGATTGATTTAGTCGTCATGTCCGGCTAGAACAATCTTTACATTTCAACATTAAGGTTTAATTTATATGATTTTGGTTTGAACTTATGTGAAACGATTATGAGATGTTTTTATTTTGATGGTTTGTTTGTTTGATTCTTGATCTTAATCGAGTATATATATTAGATTGTTAATAAAAATGATCACTTTATTAATTTCTCCAATATAGTTTTTCAAGATTTAAAACCCTAATCAAGTTTTGATTTTTGATATAAGGAACAATTAACGATTTGAGTTTGTTTATGAATTCATTCTCGTTATAAGATCACACAAGCTAGTTAAGCATACCGAACAACAAGTGTGTTTAATTATAATCGATACTTTTATCGTTGCAACCCGCACGCTAAGATCCGAACGGTGTGAGCTTAGAGTAGCTGGTTGGCTCTAATCAACGAACTATGATTGATTTGACATTAGATAGAGTGGATATCCGAACTGCGTGATGTCTAGTATCGATACAAATTATTAATTGAAAATAATCATTGCACCGTAATCATTAATGATCGTAAGTCAAATCGAGTCAAAGAATTACCTTAGTGTTGGAATTAGTCTTCATATTTGAATTTATTTCATAATTTAATTGACGTCTTCAATAATCTCTTTTTCATAGTTACAAAAATACAAAAAAATGTCAATTTTCGTTTTTCCAGCAGAAGCTTAACACGATCGCGTAAATTTCCTTTACAGTTTTGACACGACCGTGTCAGCTCACTGGAAATTTTATACTTTTTGCAATTTACCTTTAGTTTTAATTAAAACCTCCACCTTCATTAAACCATAATCAATCAAAATAACTGTGCTAAAACATTTTTATTATAAAATAATTGACACGTATTTCTAAGGACACGAACCTTACTTCCATCATATTATTCTTAACGTGTGTGACGGTAGGTTCACATTACAATATTTTATTTCCTGGTTTCGATAACCAACAAATAAACTCAAAAGTCATAAAATATAAAAAAACAAACTAATGGCATGTGTCAAACACTAAATAAATTGACTTATTACTATCCATGGTTCATAAAAAACCAACAAAAGATATCATGTAGAGTAAATTCAATTCAATAGTCCTCTTTTCATGTAGAGTAAATTCAATTCAATATAAAATCACCTACAAAGTCAAAAAGAGGAGGGTAAAGTAGTAATTTAGTAAATTAGTAAAAAAGAGTAAGGTGGGGCCTACTTTATCTAAATAGCCGCATTTATCGGTGGTAGGTTCCAGAAAAAGGGGTGGCGTGTGTGAAATGAATAAAATAATAATAATAATAATAATAATAATAATAATAAAAATAAAATAATAATAATAATATGAATATGAATATGAAATGGGTTGCCGATTGGGCTTCATCTCTATCCATTTCTCCACTTTGGGGCCCACACCACACCAACATAGCATTATCCACATCCACATCAAACATCTAATTATTTAATACTATAAATGGCACCTCATAGTAATCCTTTTAATAGACTACTAACTTGATTGTTTTTTCCCTTTTCAATACTATAACCTAAGGCCACACAATATGACGTGATTACCGATTATGATGGTAGAAAAACGTATGGAGTTGAGGTAATTCGGTTATGAAGATCAAAACATAATCAGGAAAACATGTATATAAGGGGCAATATGTTCTTCGGTTGCTATAAGTTTTATTATTCATGGTATCAGCACGTTACCGTCAATTAAAATAGCCTATGATGTATTTTAAACTCGTTTTTAACCAAAACTATATCGAAGAATAACTAAATTAGTAAAAAAAGTTATGGATTAAAAACGTATATTACATATAGTATAGCACGTCGCGTAAAATTCAAATTAAACTTCCGTTCTAGTAGTTAGTTGTTATTAGCGTCTTACGGTGTAAGCTAATTGATTTTTACGCGTGACTCGCAAGAATCATGTAAGTGTGGCACGTGTAGTTTAGGCAATGATATATGTGTATTCATAATTACAAGTGCTTGGATGCACAATTATAATTATCTCAAATGTAATCGGTAGTTATTATGTATATTTTCCGACCATTGTAACCGGTTCCAAATTATTATTGTAAGACCCATCGTTGTAATTAAATTACATAAATGTAAATTTTTAAATAGTTTAAATATACTATTATTATAATTTACAATACAATACATTATTTTCGTAAAATATATTTTTAAATACAACAACAATATCATACACATGGACATTATCAGCTCTTTATTTCTCATTGTTTGACCATAAAATTTGAGGTGGACAATGAATTGTGCCACATACACATTGTCAAAGTGTCATTTCGTGGAATATTGTAAGTTAACAATGACACCATGAATCATAAATCTCTGAAAGTGGAAAAGATTTCATGTGAAAACAAATTGGAATCAAATCAAGTACACAATGCACTATCCTTGGTGATAAAAGCACACCACGTAATTTTATTTTTAAAAAGTGTATGTACGTCGAGCTTCTACTTTGTGTAACATCGGGAGAGTCTTGATATTTTTGTGATGTATCAGTCTTATCCTACATTATAACACACCATTAATAGGTGATATTCACTACATGATACTTATTAAATAAACAAGTAAGTCTTTTTTTAGCTTATAACACACCGTCTATTTTACTCATAAAATCATCAAACATACGTTTTATAAAATTTAAACATGTATTATTTTGTTGATGAAAAACCCACTTCACAACGGAAATACAAAAATCAGTTTCGCTTCAAACTACTAGTAATCAAGGCTGGTTCGAATGTTATGTAGTAATAGGATATAACAGTGCACATCACCAATATATATCTAACTAGGTTAGCTACCATAGAGACGAAACATAATATTGATTGATTTATCACGGCGGAAAGACCGGATGTATTCCGACGAAATGCAATTGATTCTACGAGGACTATTACGAGGTGGGATGACTTAACATGTGTGTTAAAAGGTTAACATAAAATTTGCACAAATGGATTGAAATGAGCGACCATGATAAAAGATAACACTTGTCGTCATCGCCAACCCGCACTCGTAACGGTCCGCACTCGTAACGGTCCGCACTCGTAACGTTCCGCACTCGTAACGGTGATAGTAATGTCAACGGTGACCAAGGTGGTGGCAACACTAGATAGTGGCAGCTATAGCTTTATAGGCGAAAATCCGATTTAATCATCTCGTTTTGAAGTATTGTCATCTAATTTTTTGGAATATTTGAAATATTATTTTCTTACATGTACTATTCACAAGATCTTTGAGGGCCCAATACTATGATAGATTATTATACGCTTCAGAGTTCGAAGCCGACACTTTTGACAAATATTATTCTATTTTCATTGGTTATAAATTTAATTTTAGTTAATTTAATAAAATACACAGATATCATTCAGCCTTCTTATCTCTTGAAAGATTTGGGTATATCTAGCATATCTCAATATATCCACGTGGCTTGATTTTCCTTTTTCATTTTCTTAATTTGTATTGTTTAATAGATTAATATATTTTACTACTTCTCATTTATAACAAAAACTTACAAAGCGGAAAATGGTTAAACAATCCGTCTTCTAACACCTGTTGTATGTTTGTATGTGATTTTAGTACTCACAAAAATAGGCCTTTAGGCCTGTAAACGAGTCGAGTCGAGCCCAATCAGGATGGGTTCGAGATCGAAGCTTATCGAGACGAGCCGAGCTGGGTCAAAAATTTTAACACACACACACATATATTATATGCACCGAGTCACGAGCCGAGCCGTTTAGAATTCGAGCCGAGCCGAGCCGACCGTTTAGATTCGAGGTTTTTCGGAACGAAATTCGAGCCACGAACTTTTTGTACAACTCTACACAAAAATAGTTGTATAATTGTACAAACCAGACAAACTTCTAACACATGTTGTATTATTTTCATTATAGAATATGCAATTATGTGTGCGCGTGTATATATATATATATGTATATATATAAGTTATATTTATGAATCATTATTTATTTTTTAAAAATTGACGGAACACTATGCCTATTAGGGTTTTATGAGTACCAAATGAAAAAAATAACCTTAAAAGCAAACAACTCAACCAGATTGAAAGTTGCCTTATACTATCACTAAAACTTGAAATAATGTTTCTAAATATAAAGTGTTTGATAAAGAATTAAATAGCTTCTTATGTCCTTCTAGCTGCTTGATGAACTGTTATTTGGTTGTTGGAATTTGTCGATTATTAGTTGTATCACCCACTTCTGTCAATACTCTGCAGTAAACTCTTAGATACCAATCTGTTATGATAATGATATGGCAAAAAGGACCTGATGACCCAAATGAATCCCACTGGTTTCGAGTTTCAGGAGCTTCAACTACAACTTCTCACCCGCATATTAAAACCGATAACTTTTTATGTAACTTAATGCATGCATAGTAGTATAGTATTCTTAAAAATACTTATCAGATCGTTCCTTTTGGTTCGCAATTTCATCACAACCCTATCAGACTATTAATTCTATTTATTTTCTTAAGTAGCTATTTAACTACTCTCTTAAGTTTGATTTCTTGAGATTTAATGCAATGATAATGATTGTCATAGAAAATATTAAATAGTCTGTCACATCTAACTTAGAATAAAATAAGTAAACAGAGTTATTACTGTCTTTCTTGCTTCCTTCTTTTCTTTCGTATCTTCATCACTACATGGTTTAATTGTTGTATATATTTACTCTCGCTATCTATCCGACAAAAAATCTTGTTTGATAAATAAGGAACTTGCAATTTTAGAATGCAACATAAATTGTCTAACATAAAACACGTCGCACCCGCAACAACATGCGGGTATTCCCGCTAGTCTATAGTAGAAGAATGTTATGGCATGTGTTTCTAAGAACATCATGTCATCTCACTCTCGATCACTATTTTAAAATTTTATTATTTTATATAAATATAAATTTTAATCTAAATTCTAGTAAAACTTTAAAGAAAAGTAATAAACATTGTATCAAAGTTTTAAGATTATACCATTCGAACGTAATTTTCATGATTTGTGTTGCGTGTTTTAAGATTATAATATAATTGGTTTTCGTGTCGGATAGATAGCGATGCTGATTTAACGAATAACAAATACTACGAGAACTTTTACGTTGTTATGTCTGGTTCAATGCGCGGGAGAACTGATCTGGTTATTAGTTTCTATAAAAACAAAAACCAAACCACAAAAATCTTTAATTGGGCCGAATAACTGGTTACATAAGAAAAAGCCCACATTACCACCCAAAAGAGAAGCCCACTCTCACGGGCTAAAAGATCTATTTACTCACCAATGATTTCATTTTTCTCCCTCTTTCTGGTTGGTTAGGGTTTTAGCGTCTCAAAATCGGCGTTGATTTCATTCGAACGGATCGCAAATTCTTCGAAAACTTAACCGAGGTAATCATCATTCACCTTATCTTCTTCGTTATTGATGTTTATACATGTTGATTGAATAAATCTGAGGTTTTTTACTTGTGATTTTGTTTTTTGCGAAGAGGAAATTTGATTGTTTTTGTTTTACATAATTTGATGAGATGTTGCTGTGTGTTTTGGTGATAGGTGAAAGACGATGTCTCGTGTGTATGTTGGGAATCTGGATCCACGAGTTTCTGAGCGAGAGCTTGAAGACGAATTTCGCGTGTATGGCGTTTTAAGGAAGTAAGTTTGATCTGATTATTTATGATCTCTCTGATGCTTTGATATCGATTTTGCTTTTTTATTTTTGTTTGTTTGATTCATTTATATCAAAAGAAAAACGGAATGATCAGGCGAGGTAGATTAGATGAAAGGATTTGTACAAAGCTTGATACACCTCGTGTGATCGTTCTAGAAGCAAATGTTTGTTACCAGCCTATTTAGCTTTTGATATTACGTGATATTTGTGTTTTATATATAAAAGTATTGATAACTATAACGTATTATGCTAAAAAGTGTGCAACAATATGTTCTTACCGGAAGATACGAAGCTTTTAATGAAGAGAAGAAAGGGTAACCATATGTATTTTGTAGTGTATTGGTTGAGTCCTGAAGGTTTACGTTGCTCACAAGTTTTTTTGTCTGCTTGTGGCTTTCAATTTCTCATTTGCCCTTTTGTCCTAGGACAATTAGGATTCTGAATCAGTTATGGATTCAGTCAATTTCTTTTAAATTTGAAGACCCTATAGTTGACTATACCTTATTATAATTAAAATCAATGCAGTGTGTGGGTTGCTAGAAGGCCACCTGGTTACGCATTTGTTGAGTTTGATGATCGCAGGGATGCACTAGATGCTATTCGGGCATTGGATGGTATGTTCTGTTTATACATACGTGCTGTTGCCACATCAGTTATATCACTGGGTTTTTCTCTGTTTTAAGTTGAGCTTTTAACGTGGTGCTACTTGTTAATGTATTAATTGCGCATCTGTGTCTAACTATAAACAGAAAGGTAGGTTTATATCATCGTGTTATAATGTAAGCGATCACAACTACTTTTTATGCCTTTAGGGAAAAACGGGTGGCGTGTAGAGCTCTCCCACAATTCAAAAGGAGAAGGTGGTGGCCGCGGTGGTCGTGGTGGCGGTGACCGCGGTGGTCGTGGTGGCGGTGATGATCTGAAATGCTATCAGTGTGGTGAGCCTGGTCACTTTGCTCGTGAATGTCGCAATCGTGGCGGTACACGTGGTTATGGAGGTGGCCGCCGCCGTAGCCCTAGCCCTAGACGACGTAGGAGTCCTAGTTATGGGCGTCGGTAAGACTGGATCTATTGTATTGTTATGAGTTTTTTTGTTAAGTTTACATGCTATATCTCAGTATATTACTTAGGCATGTCTTTGTCACACATTCTTACCTCTTGTGATACTGTTCAGGAATTCAAGGTAATTAGAAGGTTTCCAGTTAGTTTTTTTAAGTGCTTATTGGAGTCTTAGCTTGAATCATCATGTTGATCCAAGGGGTTTTTTAAGAACCCTTTTATCCTTTACGATATAGACATTTGCTTAGTGGGTTTTAACATGCATCTTTTGCAGGAGTTACAGTCCACGCTACAGTCCTCGTGGGAGGTCGCCACCAAGGCGTAGCATATCACCTCGCAGAGGCCGCAGCTACAGCAGATCACCCCCATACCGCCGTGCCCGACGTGATTCACCATATGCTAACGGGTAAGCAGTAATCATGTATGTTTGTATGTGTGTCTATATATGTATATATGCATGTGTGTATGTCGGCCAAGTGTCTTTATGTATTTACGTGTATGTTTATGTGCGTGTGCTTGTCTGGGTATAGGCTTGACATGTGGTTGATCGGGGGTCTGAGTTTTTTATGCATGCACCAGTTTGTGTCCTAATGTCTGACAGGGGTGCACATGCGTCATTTTCTGCATAGAACCATAACTAAATGGAAAAAAATTCTTTTTTATTGTTTTTGTTTAAAATCTTTTGCTTTTGTTTTTTAATGTTTTTGTTTTTGTTTTTAATTACAAATGGTTTGGGTTTTCTTCTGTCTATCATTTGTTTTTTCCAGATTCAGTTCTCATTGTTTTGGACCATAAATGATTCTTACATCGGACCGAAGTTAGTCTATCCATATTGGGTATAACTGGGTAATATTGTGATAAAAGAAAATGCAAGTAGAGGTTAATGTTTATAACAAATTAAGATGCAAAACAGCATTAAGTCTATTGTAGAAGATCGACACCTATTTTTATATTTTCCCATTAAACTCAACCCAAAACCTAAGACATTGATTTTTGAACTTCACAAAACCAAAGCTACTCACAAGGTTTCGTTTGTTCTTGCTTATTCGAATATCTAACTTATTCAAGTGTTTGTTCTCAGAGTCTAAGATGGAGAGAAGCGGGGACAGGTGGACATTGCTGAATGCTAATAGGGTAGCTCTGCGTTAATACTATTCGTTATGTGGTTTGTGAACATACTGCAATCGGTTTTATATGTGTCGGTACATCATAATATGACATTTTCGTGTGTTGGACCTGGCATTTGATATGGAAGCGAACTTTATGGCGTCAAAGCAGTTGCTCTCGACTCCATTAGCAGCTAGCTGAAACCTAGAGGTCCTTTTCATACTTTATTTTGTATGCTTTTTATGGAAGTATCTTATGATGATATTCTAGCGTGTTTGGTTTCTAAACATATTTTCCCTATTTTTTTGGTGTTATGAGGTCTGGTTATCACCTGAGAAACGGCCTTCGTCGTCTTCTACTTTCTGCACTGCACTGCTTCTTGTGGTTTTGTAGTGACTACTTTGAACGGCTAATCATACTGCAAATTTTGATTACAAAACATCACATGGTTTAGCATCTCTGCACATCTACACCTTCATGTTGTTGCTTCATCTGGTCCTAGCGACTACTTTGAATGGCTATAGAAACTTCAAATTTTGGGCTACAAAACTTCCTATGGTGTAGCATCTCTGCATCTCTACACCTGCATGTTGTTGCGTCATCTGCTTTTTAAATAACGGCCATAAGTTTTTAGCATCATCACCCTCTTTATCTGCAACAGCTTCCAGTAGTTAAGACCCTACACAAATTGCGTGCTGTGTGCGCCATAAAGGTAAAGACTGTAACTAGACCACTCTATGAACCTCACTGCTTCTCGTGGTTTTTAGTGAGTACTTTGAACAAGGCTTATCAAACTGCAAATTTTGGTTACAAAAGTTCTTATGGTTTAGCATCTCTGCACTCCACACCTGCATGTTGTTGCTTCTTCTGGTTTTTAGTGATTACTTTAAGCCGTCATAGCTTTTTAGCGACATCTTCCTGTCTGCAATGATGCTTCTTGTTTATGTGTGCCGTAAAGGTAAAGACTGACCAGACCACTGGTAAAGAGAGTTGAGTTGTACACCCGGAAATTTGTTTTGGTACGCTACAGATGACGGCGTTGATGTTTTTACCCTTGATTTATAAGCAAAGACGAGGTAAAATTGTCAACCGAAATTCTTTTTTTATGTATTAAACTACCAATCAATATTAATTGTGTACAAATAAAATAACCCCCTTTTTTATCAACAAACGAAGGTGGGTACAAAGTTGCTTCTCATGCCACACGTTCTTGTCCCATATGCTAATGTGACAAATTCGTGTGGTTTGTAAAGTAACTAATCACTTGTGATTTTTAGCCGAGTGAAATTTGTAGCCTGATTTGTGGAACTTGATGTTTGTCTCTGGGTTGATTTGATTAGGAATAACAAGTTTTTTATCACCCAAAATAGAATAATCACTTAGAATGATTAAACAGATTAGAAGTGTAAAGTTGTATGAGTACGACCCGCGTGCAATTTTTTTAGTTGGATTGTTTCTTTGAGATTTCCTACAAGTAGTTATTTTTAGATTTTTTGAGTATTTTTTGATTATTTCTTGATTATTTCCTCTAAAGAGGAATTTCTCTAGTTCTATAAATTCTTCTTTATTTCTCTTGTATTGTTACACTGTTTCTATGCTTGAGTTCTGCTATACGTATTCATAAGTATTTATACACATGTGACACTTACAGTGCGTACGCCATTGATAAATGATAATGTTGAAAGTTCAAAACGTTGATAATTTTGTGCTTAAAATAACACACTACTTGATAAGTTAAAAAGCAATGAACATCTACATAATCTAGGATAAATTGTTAATCTTTAGAAATACCGTAAACTTTTCTTGTGATTAAAATAACATCTACATAATCTAGGATAAATTGTTATCTTTAGAAATACCATAAACCTTTCTTGTGATTAAAATAACACACTAACGTATATATATATATTCACTGCTACACTGAACGATCCACCTAAGAGTTCAGGGTTAGTTATATAAGCATTTAAGGTTTTCTGAAGAATGAAATCTCTCAAAATTCAAAACATTTTTATTTTGGTTTTAATGTTTGTTTTATCACTTGTTACTCGTGTGTCACATACATTTAGGCATGAGCCTCTGAGGTCATGCTTGTTGTAAATGGCAAATAATCTTTTTGCAACTAAGCATCACTTATTTTCTTTTAAAACGGTGGTTTTACACCCATCTCTCCTTACTATGTGTAATCATAATCTAGTTCGTGTCTCCTTTGGTTGTTTTACTTCTAGATACGTGAGTCGTGACGTGAGTTTGGTTTTATCAGCTTGTCAAGAAATATAAAAGTGAATACCGTAATCGTTGTAGATAATATAATGTCGACAATAATGCTTTCCGCTCAGCTAGTTCAGATGCGTCAGAAGGGTTTTAAACTTTAGTGACCAGTATGAAAACCTAGAAATATTACTGTAGCTTGTGATGTTATTTAATATATATAATATATAATAATATATATTGAAGAACTGTTAAAAATATATAACCAAGCTGCCAAATATGGTTGTGTTTTTGTCAATTTGATTACCCTAAATTAGGTGCAACAATCATAAATTCTAAAGCCTAAATTAATAAAGTAAATAGAGATAGAATCTATTTATCAATATTAATAAAAAAAGGTTTTTTTATAGGCTACTTGTTACAATTCTAGAGCTCCTAAAATTTATTTTTCCACTTCTCTATTCTAATAAATATCACATTAAACACAAATGATATTACTTAATTCTTTTCATATTAAAAATATTATTTTTATTAAAATAAAAAAAGAGATCAACATACAAATGCAATTTGCAAAAAAAAAAATACTTTTTTTATAAAATAAGAATATTTAAAAAACACATCAAACTTACAAAAGTTAAAAAATAAAATCGTTTTTTATCACTCATACGTAATGACAGTCATATCTTATATCAAAAGATCATTTTACAATCTATTAATTTTGATTAATAATTATTAAATATTTATTTATTTAACCCGTTTAATGTATATGGTATTAACTAACTATAAAGAAAATTAAAATAGCAATGTTTTCTAAATGTTCGGTGGTGGAGAGATATCTTCATTTATAAGCCCAAAGTCAGCCCATTTACAAGTAAGCGTGTGCAGTTGTCGATTTGGTTTTGAGCTCCCATTGAAACCGATTTTTTTTTTTGTATTATGGACACCCGAAAACCTATCGATTAATTTGGCATGGGGTAACAAATTTCTAACTTTTGTTAAGAATATGACTAGAAATCAAATCCAGATGAATGCATAACCAAATGGACCATATATGTTATACCCACTTAATAACAATAACGAACCAAATAAAAAGTCCACAAGATCGATGTGGATGACCCATCTAAACAAAACTAGTGGAGAAAATTGCAAAATAGTCTTGATCATATTACAAGTTTGACCTCCAGATTTTAAAAAATATAAATTTAATCAAATCATTTGAAAGTTTGTTGCAAATTTAGCACCCACCGTTAGTGTCTGTTAGTTTTTTAACGAGCTGGAGACTAAATTGCAATATGATCAAACCATAGGGATTAATTGCGCAATTTGCTCAAAAAATTAAAAAAATTAAAGAAACTAAAAATCAAATAAAATTTAAAAGAATTTAAAATCAAACATAAGAAATTCAATTAAACATTAATAATAGATTTCAATAATTTTAGAAAAAAATAAAATAAAGGTTAAAAGTTAAATAAAAGTAAAAATAAAACGTATGTAAAAGTAGAAAACAATAGTATTAAAAAAGAAGTATATGATTAAAGTAAAATATTAAATAAAAACAAAATAAAAGTTAAAAATACAATCAAATAAACATTTATAAAATTCAAAATAAATATTGAAAAATTCATATTAAAGTTAAAAAAATAAAAAAAATGGTTAGATTTCATTTTTGTTTTTTGGATTTATACTTTCATAAGGTTTTTATATAGTTCAATTTAATCATGACATATGAATTTCATCAAAAACAATTTTTATGACTTAAACATGCCAAAATTATTTTTTTAATTTCTATATTATGTTTTAGTTTTTCTATTAATTTTTTGAGAAAAGTACGTAATTGGTCCTCATGGTTTGACCATATTACATATTTAGTCCGGAGATCATTAAAAACTAACAGAAACTAAAGATGGAGACTAAATTTACAACAAGTATTCAAATGTTTGAACTAAATTTGTAAATTTAAAATCTGAGGACTAAAATTGCAATATAATAAAATCACAGATACTATGTTTGCAAATTTCTAAAACTAGTGAGATAACAATAACGCTGCTATGAATTCCTTATTAGATTTTCAGTTAATTTCTTTGGTTCTTTACAGCAGGCTGGGGATCTGCTATTGAATATTTCTTTCATTTGCGCTGTTGGGAAAGACCGGTGATCTGCTTTGGAGAATAACGCTATCAATTTTATAAGACGGTGTGTCTCGTAACACTATTTAAGATGACCACATGGTGGATACGGTGAAGGACTTGGGGCAAACATGTGAATTTTCAGTTTTATTTATTATCTCTATGTTATGTTGACTAGATTGATACTAAGATCAAGGTTTTAGATAATTGACTTGCTTGTCTTGAAAAGGCTTAAATATATCATAAATCAAAATACTAATTTTTCTTATGATGATCGATTCAACCTCTTATCAAAAAGATATACAATGGTTATGTTTTTTCATCTTTTCAACAAGTTTAGTAATGAACATAATGGCCCTATTGTTCCGATGGTGAGAGGAACCTATGATTAGCTTTTCGGGAAATCGAACAATAATTTTTGTTGAGCCATCACTTAATTGTTTGGTTCGGTTACAGTTCGATTCGGTTACAGTTCGATTAAACCAGTTGTTTCGTTTGTATCAATGAACTCACAACATTCATACACTTTCAAGACAAGGTTGTGTGCTCTCCACTATTTGCAAGCCGAACCCCAATACCAATTAAAACCGACTAGGACATATGAATATGCCGATTACACATTATTTATTTGGTTTGGTATTCAGACATACATCTTATGTGTAGAAAACTGGAAAAACCCAATCTAAGTAACTCGAATAACACCAATAGCTATGTATCAATAAAGTCACATCATCCATACATGATATGGTAAAATACATACTTTAAGAAGAGTAAGAACAAATAGTTTCAACTTATAGGAAAATAAAATTAATTTATGAATGTAACAATGTCTAAATATTCTTTTACTTACAATAAAGTATACAACAAAGGGAATCTACAACAAAAATATCAAAAAAGAAATACAGCTCAAAACACGACCCCTCAATAATCCAAAACAATCATATAAAAAAATCCCAATATTTTTATATTTACAACAAAGAAAAGTAGAAAACAAATAAAAACGTGTAAACCCTAGAAAAAACACAACGTCAACCCAACGACCAACAACAACCCCTGGACCAATCCCACGATGCCACGTGGAGCTCCACTCATCTCTCTCTCCCCTAACGTGGGCCCCGTGGTCCCATTGCTATCAGGGTTTGTACCGTACAACACCTGTATCCCTTCAACGTCGTCTCTCGCAAGCTCCACCTTCCGTACGCCGGAGGATATCGTCGGAAACATGATCGCCTCCTCCACTGACGAGTGCCCTAACCCTAACAGATGCCCGATCTCGTGCACCGCCACCGACTCCAGATCCATCGCCGCCGGCGACCCGGCGGCGAACACGTCGTCGACGATCCACGTCTCGTCGCTGTCGAGATGCAACAGTCCGGCCGGCGGAGCGAACGCGTGAGCTAACGTCCCCAACACTCCGTCGAACTCCTCACCGTCGCCGTGGTCGCCGGCGTAGAATCCGATCTTAATATCGGCACCGGAGTAGTCACTCACCTCCGTGAACGTCAACGGCGTCCACTCCGACCACCGCGAGAAGGCGTTAGCAAACACACGCTTCACGTCGTCGGAGAGTTGATTCCGCGGTTCAAACGCGTACGTTAGATCTCGCCGCCGCGGCGGCCACCGCGGAGTCCCGGGGAAAAAGGAGTAATGCGCGACGGTGCCTTCGATCACCGCCGCGGCCTTGCCGGAGTTCATCGTGCTAGATCCGTTAACGACGTCAGGTACTCCGCATCTAGGTTTTAAGATCTGGTTCACCGTCGGTTCGTCGAGCTCACCGGTGGCGTTTAGATTGAAGTTTCGTTGATAGATCTTAACAGCGGATTCGAGTGTATCGTCGAAATCATCGGTGAAATTGCTAGTGTTGTTGTTGTTTATGTAACCGAAGTAACGAAAGTAGTTTTTGAGTTTGGATATACCTGTAACTTTCTCGCCGTGGCGGCAGCCGGAGAGTTTGTTGAAGATGCTCCAAGCTCCGGCGGTGGTGTTCGGCAGCAACGACGGTGGAATTGATGATATATTGGGGAAAAAGTGAGGTAGAGCGGTGGTGGTGGTGGAGATGACGGTGAGTGTGAAGAAGATAAAGGTGATTTGGTGGTGAATCTTCATGTTTTGAGTGTGAATTTGTGAAATGGAGATTTGAATTTATGGAGATTGATGAAGAAATTGTCAAATGAAGGGGGAAATGGTGAGTGAATGAATGAATAATGATTGTGGGAATATAAGAATATAATGGTTTGTGTAATTGTGTGTGTTGGCTACTTGGGTTTGAATATTATTCAAGTCGAGACTCAAGACTCTTAACATCTTAATTTTAAATGGTGTATGTATACGTAAGCATGAAAGTTTCATGGTTTGTAATAAAAGTCTTCTTTTAAATAGTTATACTTTTCGCTATTATGAAAAAAGGTAAAGTTTTTAATTTTGTACTAGATATTTGGTATATAGATTTTATGGATTTTTGAGATATGGTGTGAATTATACGTCTTAAAAGGTAAATCCATTTGTTTCTTGTAAGGATGTTATAAGTCAAATAAGAGTTGAAAGTGTTATATAATCAGTAGCGGAGTTTTAATATTTCCGTACGGGGTGAAGCCAAAATAGTTTTTTTAGTGGGGGCGAACTTGATATTTATATAAAAATTTGTACTAACGGATAAAAAATGTAACACTACCACTAGTATTGTTGTAGTTTCAAAATCTCGTTTATTTTTGTCTCAATTTAAATTCAAATGACTAACTCCATTAACAAAACAATTTAAGGACAATTTAGTCTTTTTCTCAAATAGTTAACAGAACAATTTTACGGAGTTAATTATTTGAATTCAAATGAAGACAAAAATGAAACGCTAGGGGCAAATCGAGACTTTAAAAATGAAGAAATACACGTGGTTAAATTGAGAAAACATGAGTGATACAGATGATAATTTTATCCATGAGATAGCATCTAGTTTGATTGAGTTGAGTTCGAAGTTAAGCTTCAAAATGGCTCGCATTACTATTTTATCGATGTTGTTAGCCTTTCTTTTCTGTATGCATAATTGCATATTATAATTTATAGACAATATATTTATTTTATTTATTAGTTGGTTGATTTTCCTACAATATTATTCTAGAAACGGCATCTTAATTTACGTGTCTATTTCTCGTCTCTGACTTTTTCTCACCAACTATTTAATTTGTTGCAAACAAACTATGAATTTCCAAATGTACATGAATAAGTCGTTGGTATGATGAGCATCTCTAAACAAAACATATTTTGACATTTTTCGAAGTGTCTAGTTAGGTAACGCCTACGCAACAAAGAATTTTATTCTACATAGTACTTCAAATATTTATATGCGCGTCCGGTCTCATGTATGCTTGTATATGGACACCGGTGTTGTAAAAATCAGGATTAATCGCCGATTAATCGAAAACCAGCCCCTCACCTAATAATTTTTTGCTAATCGGCCAATTAATCGCTAGGCAGTCAACGGAGGTCAAATCCGGACCTAAGCGGTTTTAATCGGCCAAAAATCTATGATTCCAGTGAGGTTCCGACGAGATTCTAGCGAATTCCTCGGCGAACTTTAAAAAATTCGGCCAAAAATTCAAAATTCGGTTCAAATATGTGTGTTTATATATAAACTGAATTTTTTTATTAAATTTACATATAAAAATATGTGCATTTATATATAAAACTGAAAATTATATATAAAAATTCTAATCCGATTAATCCCCGATTAATCGTTAGTCAGTACCACACCGACTGATTAGTTACTATTGATTTTTACAACACTAATATACCCAAATATGTATACAAGTATGTTTAATGATTATTTATATATAGTTATATTCAAATGAAGAGAACTTAACAATTAGATATTTTCAATATACTTATTTACTTAATTGTTTTTCTATATTTAAAGAACTAAAACCGTCGGACATGTTTGTTCCTCTCGATCTCTCCTCTCTTTCCTCGTTTCCCACTTGTCTCTCTTTCTAAACATGCAGATTCATACATCATAAAATGTTCATCGATAAATAGAAAATATACACATATATATATGATAAAAAGAAAAGAATGAAAATATGCATATGTTTGTTTAACTTATTTATTTTTTCACTGATAATGATTTATAATATTAATTTGGGTAGTTAATTTTTTTAATTTTTCTTACTAATGACAATCATAGTAGCATAATTATCATAGATTCACACACCGAGTTACAATTGTTTTCTGCTCAATTTCACTTTTATGTTTTTTTAATTTCATTTCATTTTAATAAGTTGTGAAGAGTTTAACCATAAATAACCTTGTAACCAGCCCATCACATTAGCGTAAGATTATCAACCCATGAAACATTACCTTGTGATAATGTAATTTGCTTTCAATGTCAATAAAAAGCTATAAAATAAAATGCATCCTAAGCCAAAATATCACAAATCATCTCGTCTTGAGCTATCACGTGAGAAACTATAACCAAAATCCTTTTTCTATCTAGCATTAACATAAAAGTTGATACCACATGCATCTAATGCATATTTTACTAAGAGAAATGTAGTTGTATGTAAATCAAAAGCAATAACATGATGAACCAAAAAGTATCAGAACCTATTGTTAAGAATAATGAATTACTATTCTCATTAACAATATGTAACCAACCCGACAATCATATGCTTCCACCCGCATTGAGTGTCGGGCCTCTAATTGAAAATAAAAGTATGTTGAACATATATGAAGTTCTACCATGAGGAGAATGTATCCATTTATTGAGCAAATATATGTTCTATTAAGATTTGCTTCTTCGGAACACCAAAGACAAATATGACATCATTATGAACATAAAGTTCCAAGGTATGAAAACCAAATAAGAGGCTATTAAAGTAGCAACGTACCTATTATGTTTTTCAAGCCCTTTTTCTATCATATTCCATTAGTAAAGCGTTAGTTCCGCTATAAAGTAAGGATATTCTACTATCAATGAAACAAAAAAAAAGTGCCTTTCGTATGAATTGAGACTTGTTGTTTGATTCTTTACTCATTCCATGCTAGAAAGAATTGCAGGCCATAACACTTCTTCCTATCTTTTTATCAATGGTGTCCAACGATCAAGACAATTCCCATAAAAGTCTTAGTTATTTATATTGAATGAAATTGAGAGCAATTCACATGTGAATATTTGATGATTAATTTACTTAGACTATTATTGGTAATAAATATGCAAATTCTGAGTAATACTAGTCAAATTAATAGTATGGATTAGTATCAGTTAATGCTTAATAGTTTGGATTAGTAAAAATTATTTACTAAAATTAATAAAAATACCATTTACATATTTTGTAACTATATTCCGTTTTAAAACAAAATATACCGAGACACCAAAAATGTTATTGTTAGAATTCACTTTGAACGTGTTAAATAGATATTATTAAAGATACGTATTTAAAACGTATACACTATATTATCTATTAAAGGGTTAACCGCATTCGAAATGTATTGTACTTAACATAACTTGCAATTATGTGTAACATAAAAAAGTTTTGATTATTAAACACGAGAGTTTCAAAATTTATCATGTTATGTAATGGGTGACCTAAAAAATAAAATCAGTCATTTTGAGATAGTGTAACAAACTTTCTTGGCTGGATTTTCATGTCAAAAATACAAGTTAACGTATTTAAATAACAAAATCATCCTATTATTATTATTATTATTATTATTATTATTATTATTATTATTATTATGATGATGATTATTATTATTATTATTATTATTATTATTATTATTATTATGATGATGATGATTATTATTATTATTATATTATTATTATTATTATT
>BJCM01085450.1:0-20033 GCA_018326385.1 Flaveria bidentis
TACTATTGTGATACCACTACGCCTCTTCGGACCGTTAATATGGAATTAGCGAGGTGATTGTTAGTAGATCTACTGGGTTTGACAAACCCCACCCGGGCTAGTCGCTAGCTTGACTGGAGGTCAAACGGGTGAATAGTTAGCCTGTTTTACAATGTTGTGGTTTGGTATCCACAGCCGGGGCATTCATTATATTATTACTGTCAGCTCGATCGCGAAATTCATACACATAGTGACTTGTTGTAGGCTAGCTACCTACTTATATGCTTTGATTACTTAATCTGGATTTCATTACTATTACTTACTATTTTCTGATAAATCTATGAACTCACCAACCTTGTGTTGACACTTTATCATGTTTCTTTCAGGTTCTTAAGCTGTGCACGAATAGGAACATCTCGCATTGCATTCATCATCGTAGAGTCAAATGAACAATCTACGTTTTTTCAATAAATTATATTTATTTGGTTTGCGCCGTTTAAATTATGGTTTATACGCTTCCGCATTTATTTTTATGTTTCGTATTTAATCATGATTTTTAAGAAACTTTATTTAATTTGAAGATTATGTTTTGTAATTGTTATATCGTTTGATGTAATTAATGGCTAAAATCCTGGTATTTTTGCTATTAATATTATCTTGTGGGTTGGTTCATGTACCATCACCACTTTTATGTGGAAATGAAAACGCCCCCATCGTGTGACATTAACAAGCTTACATTTCTTCACCACTTTCTCCATTATCCAATTGCTCAATACCATGAATTCATTCACCACTTCACTCAACGGTAAGTCTTTCACTCTTTCTTCCTTTCAATTCACCCGATTATAGATCATTCATCATTCAATTCTCCCAAAACCCACTTCGATTCTCGTCAATAATTGCTAAAAAGTTCATAACTTTGCTGTAGAATTTGGGGGTTTCTTGAATTCTTGATGTGTGTTGAACAATTAGTGGGGTTTTAGTTGAAATCAGCAGCAAATTAAGTGAAGTTGCATCTGGGTTTCATGGATACCTTCTTAAGAACTCATAATTCGTTCGAATTTCTGCACCCAACGAATAAATTTGCAGGAAATTCGAACACTTTGACTCAATCGAAGTCCCAGTTTCATGACTTTAGATTTGGCCCTAAGAAATCCCAATTCAAATTAGGTAAAAAAGATTGTGTTAAAGCCAGTAGTAGTGCTTTGTTAGAGCTTGTTCCTGAAATCAAGAAAGAAATTCTTGATTTTGAGCTTCCTATGTATGATCCATCAAGGAGCCTTGTGGTGGATCTTGTGGTGGTTGGTGGTGGTCCGTCTGGGTTAGCCGTGGCTCAGCAAGTGTCCGAGGCCGGGCTAACCGTGTGCTCGATTGACCCGTCACCTAAGCTCATCTGGCCCAACAATTATGGTGTGTGGGTTGATGAATTTGAAGCTATGGATATGTTGGATTGCTTAGATACCACTTGGTCAAGTGCAGTTGTTTACATTGATGAAAAGTCAACCAAGAATCTTAACAGACCTTATGCAAGGGTCAATAGGAAGCAACTTAAGACAAAGATGCTGCAAAAGTGTATAGCAAATGGGGTTAAGTTTCATCAAGCAAAAGTGATCAAAGTCATCCATGAAGATTTGAAGTCATTGTTGATATGCAACGATGGTGTCACGATTCAAGCGACTTTGGTCCTCGATGCAACGGGCTTTTCACGCTCTTTAGTTCAGTATGACAAGCCGTATAACCCTGGGTACCAAGTGGCGTATGGCATTCTAGCAGAAGTTGAAGAACACCCTTTTGATGTTGACAAAATGTTGTTCATGGATTGGAGAGATTCACACCTTGACAAGAATCTTGAAATCAAAGCTAGAAATTCAAGAATCCCAACTTTCCTCTACGCGATGCCCTTTTCGCCTACACGAATATTTCTCGAAGAAACTTCACTTGTGGCGCGCCCAGGGTTGAAGATGGAGGACATACAAGAAAGAATGGTGTGTAGGTTGAAACATTTGGGGATAAAAGTTAAAAGCATTGAAGAGGATGAACGTTGTGTGATCCCGATGGGCGGGCCACTACCAGTGCTACCACAACGAGTGCTTGGTATAGGTGGTACCGCGGGGATGGTGCATCCGTCCACTGGATACATGGTGGCTAGAACACTGGCTGCAGCCCCGATTGTCGCCAAATCAATCATTCGTTATCTTGACCATGAGAAAATGATGGGTGGAGATGACCTGTCTGCGGGAATTTGGAGGGAGTTGTGGCCGATTGAACGAAGAAGACAACGTGAGTTCTTCTGTTTTGGTATGGATATCTTGTTGAAGCTTGATTTGGAAGGTACTAGAAGGTTCTTTGATGCGTTTTTCGATCTAGAACCTCGTTACTGGCATGGGTTCCTGTCGTCGAGGTTGTTTCTACCAGAACTAGTGACGTTTGGGCTTTCGCTTTTTGCTCATGCTTCCAACACTAGTCGGATTGAGATTATGGCGAAAGGAACTCTCCCGTTGGCTACGATGATTGGTAATTTAGTTCGAGATCGAGAATGAACATCGAGATTTATACGTTTATACTTGTATGATTTCAGTTTATGCGATTTGGATATTGTGATTGTTGTATGTTATCAGTTGATTAGCCTGCATTGGTTTCGTTTTTAGTAAGTGAAACTAAGCTTTTTCAGAGTCTGGTTTAATTGGTTTTAATGAAAATCTTAATTAAAATAGTGAGTATGGTTTTATAGTTTTGAAAAACAACAAATCAAACGAGTTGGTTGGGTTAACGGATGGTTGTACCATCCGGATATTATTATTATTATTATTGGCTTATAACACTAAAAACATGTTTCAGGTTTTTTTATACAATTGTATGAAAATGTAGTTATGTTACTTGTAATAAAAAAATGTAAATGTATGCATGAAGATATATTAAACTAGTCCCGTTAATTTTATTCATATCTAATTAACCTGTTAACCTGTCTGATCTAATCTTACGTGTACCCGAAGAACCCTGACTCGAACAACACTTTACCCTATTACTCGAAAACCGATTCAATTGATACTTATTCGGGTTGCGTTTCGGTTAGACTTTATAACCTTAAAACCCCGAAATCCGAATAACCCTATTAACACCCATTATAATCAAATAAAACCGATTCAATTGATATTTATTCGGGTTGCGTTTCGATTAGACTTTTTAACCTTAAAACCCTGAAATCCAAATAACCCCATTAACACCCATTATAATCAAATAAATTGTTTTGTAGCCCAAATTGAGCAAATTGTTTATATATAATTATATATTAAAGTGCATTTGATAATTTATAAAAGTAACTTATTGGAGTCTGCTAATTTTATACGATTCAAAAGAAAACTCCTTAAAATTTACTAAATTAAGTATATTGTTTAATACACAAAACCCGACTCAAACAACTTGTTACCCGAACAACCCAAAACCGATTAAACCGATTGTATTCGAGTCTAGATCGGATAAACTTTCAATGCTAGAAAACCCAAATAACTCAAACCAATTAACCCAAAACCCGTTTAACTAACCCGCTAAACACCCAATATTAAACTGGACATGTGTAAGGTATTTTTAGTGGAGAATCTTGGATTATAATATTATATGACGGTGATATAACATCCAGAGAGTAGGAAAACCCAAACAACTACAAATGATCAAAATTTCTTTTTTTCTTCGAGTTCAAAAGACTTTCTATCCCCACATTTTTGTCTTGAGTTTTTCTTGGTTTTGCATAAATTTATAGGCATTAAATCAAAGCGTAAGTGATTTAGGTTTCTAATGATAAGTTACCCTCACAAGTTTTTAGATCAGCTTCAAGAGTAACAACTCGAACGACTCACTTACAACAAAATGAAGCTAATGCAATATATATAAATATAATCACCTAAAATAGTAAGATCATATATAACTCAAAACATATTCGACAATTATTAAAATAAATTATTTATAAATTTTAGGATTGGTTGGAGCTGGTTTTCATACTTTTCTTATAACTTGATGGTTTCTGTATCATCATATAATTCATAATTATGAACTTATTTTTTCCTACTTTTTTCTATTTTTTAAAAAATATTACATATATACAAGTAAGCTTTTTCTAGCAAACATACACATGCTCTGTTATACAGCTAGTTACCTTTTAAAAATAACAATATTTACACTGCAAGAATTAAACTCTTACCATTTGGCTTATAAAATTCTCATAAATTAAATTTAGAATTGATTTTTTTTCATTCACTGTTTTATTGGTTAACGGATTAATTGGAATTAAATAACTTCTCACATTTATTAGAATTCACATTCATTTTAATTGCCCATGTAATGCTTAACAATACAATGGAGCAAATTTAATGTTTCAATTCCACTTAAAATTTACCAACTAAACACATTATCAATTTTAAGAATATCTCAATTTTTATTTCAGTTTCATTTCTAATTCCAATTCCTTTACATAACATTTTGTGAATCAAACGACCACTTAATTATTACATTGTTTTACCATCAACATGTTCAGTTATGAATGCATACACAAGTTACTTATTCAAGTTATCGCAACAAGATCTCAATAGAATCATCAATGGAAGCAAAGTGGAGACGATACTTTAAAGGGAAAAACAATCTTTAATTCCTTTTTATCTTAAATTCCTTGCTTTGCTTTTTAATAAATCGAGAGATTTTGTGGAACAATGGGCTGTCTACCTCTTCTTGTTTACCTTATTTCATATATGTTTTTGTCTCATATGAACTACTGTATATTTTTGTTTTAAGTGGTAAGAAGATTTGTTTTAAGTGGTAAGAAGTTGTAAAATGCTTTCATTTAATGAACAAAATGTTATATATTTTAGTGTAATTGTGTTTACTAGTCGATCAATGTGATTACGATATCCATTAAACAAGTCATGAGGTTCGGAGTGCATACTTGTTTGAGTTATTGTGATCTTCGATATTAGTATCTTCTTAGTGGCAACCCCTAAACAATGGGGGTTCCATGGTGGCAATGCACAATTGGCGGGGTTCTGGGGACCGTGCCCCTGGGAGTGGGGGTCCAAGGGCGGTAGCCCCTGGCAGGATCCAAGAGGTAGAGCTCCTAGTTGGGGTCGAGCTGCCTTTAGCGCATAAATTTTTTATTTTATAAAAATTGCTTTATTAAAAATGCATTAAAAAAATAATTTTCTCGAAGTTTAAATGTGAAACTCGGGGAAAAAGTGAGTGTTTTTAAACATGAAAACTGCCTTCGACAGTTATCCCCAACCCTGTAAAATGCGAATTTGAAACATGATTAATTTCTTCTTCTGATTTCTGGTTCAAGAAAACTCTCCAATCAATTCATATATCGTTCTTAATTTATGAGTTTTATCCGATTGAAAGCTTCGACGGTTATCCCCGTCCCGGTAAATGTAAAATGTTTTCATTCACTGTCTTATAACTTATGCCATGCATGGGCCATTTTTAATATGCACCACATGCGATATACAATGGCAGAGAAAAGAGAAAAAAGAAAGTTAACGATGCAGTTAAAATACCATCTTATATATCATAAGTGAATGTATTTACCAGTATTTATACGATTCTTTAGTTAAAACTAGTTTTGTAGTATTTGTCTACATATGAAAATTTTGTTTCGATGTATCGTTTGAGGTTGGGATCTTGTGATGCATTTTGCTTTAACTTGAAAAACTGTTAAAAATTATATCACAATTCTATATTGGTTGGGCTGCGGCAACAATAAACAAAAGGAAAAAGAACCGACAAATTACTTAATTTCTTCTCCATCTTTAGTTTTCACTACATCCTATATTTTACTTCTTGTCAGGAATCTACTTTTAGTCTCTGTTTTTTGTTGCCCTCCATTGTTTCAATATCATACAACTGTAAAATCGACTAAGCAAAGTTTTAAAGCCATACATGCACTCATAGGAGTTACTTTGTCTATGCATTAAGTTAAGAATACTCAAATTGATTGTAACAAGTTACTATAAGTATTAAATTGTGTGACAGTAACTAATTTTTACTTGTTTTATAAGTTGATATAGAGGTGATTTGAAAATTCATTTTTTTAAGGTGTTACAAATATCATTGAAATCTTTCTATTTTAATAAAAGATTAAATGAGTGTGTCTCTTGTCACCATCATATTTATTCTTATTAAATAACTATATTAATTACTAATAATATTATTTATTTATTTTTACATTATAATTAGCTTTTTAATAAAAATAAGAAAGAGAATTTTTTTATTAATGCTATTTCTATAGAGATATCTTTTTATAAAATTATTTTTTTCAAAAAAAAATAAAAGTACTTTTATGTAATATTTCAAAAAAAAAATTAAAGTAATTTTTTTATTAAACAAAAATAATTAAAATAAGGAGTTATAGTAAGAAAACTTTTAAAATTAAAAAATATCTAAAATATTATTTTAAAACAAAATACTTAATTTATCTTTGAAAAAAACAAAAACAAAATAAATTTTCATATTATTGTTTTATTACTAATAGTTGTTCCTCATACACAATTTCAATCATATCATGTCTTATTCTATTATTTTATAATTAATTATTTTTATTTTATTTAATATTTTATATATTTAACTCGTGTAATACATGGGTAACTAAAGCTAGTAATAACATTATGGTGGAAGATGATGCATTGAACTAGTCATTAGTTCCGCTTAATAAGATGCTAATATTTATATTTATTAGTATTATTTGTATCATTATTGTGGTGCTATGTAAGTTCTTTTATTTTATTTTATATAATATATTATCTTATAGCATAATTATAGATTTTTATATTAGCGAATATATACACTAGCAAATACATAAATTATCGATACGAACGGTTAAAAAGGAGTCGATAAAAATAAGTTAAATTATTGGAAAACCGCAAATGATGATTATCAGATTATGTAATGTTAAATTGTTAAGTATAACATTAACAAACAAGAAGTTAACCTCAATAGATAAGTGATTTATCCTATAAATAAAAACTAAGAGTTTAAGATTTCTATAATATGTGTTATGGTGTACTTATAATAGAAAATCTAAAAATGGTGTTAAATATAAATTTGACCACAATATTTATCTGTTATAATAAAAAAGATTTGATGGATACGTGTCACAATTGTAGAACTTTAAATTTAATTTTCTTGTTTTTCTTTTCTATTAAATAATTACATTAACTACTAATGATATTAATTAATTTTTTTAGATTAAAAATAGTTTTTAATAAAGTAAGAAAAAAAGATCTCTAAAATATAATTTCCAAATAAAAACTTTTATAAAATAAATAATTTTTCTAAAAGATCAAACTTCTTTAAAAATATGAAATATTTATAATAAGTGTTTTTTAAAAAAGTTATAAACCAAAATAATTAAAAGTCAAAGTTATAAGGAATTTAAAAACGACATTCTTAATATGATTTGTTTTGCAATAAGATGTTTAATTGTTTTTTAAGTAATCTGCAAAAAGATTAAAATTATAACATTATTTTATTACGTATAGTCCTTACTAATATATAATTTTATCGTTTTATAATTAATAATTAATTTTTTATTTTAATTGTTTAATATTCTATTTATTTAAACTCGCGTATACATAATATACTAATCTAATATAACATGCATGCTCTAAGTGTAATTAATTCAATAATATTAAACATTCAATCCGTGCTTTGTGCGACATTCTACCATGATTCATGACTTCATTATTAAGACATTATACAACTAAAGGTTACTTAGCACGGACATGAGACTATGTATTTATATACGGATTATGTTATACCTACATCACTTTCAAATTTAAATATGTCATCTCCAAACTTGAACCCATTTGGAAAATCCAAAAACTAATAAAATTTAAAATAACTTGCAAACGTACGTTTCATCTCATGCTCAAACGGTCATTCAACACGTAAATGGTCATTTGCTTGTTTTTAAACCAATGTTTGTAGGTGGTGTGTAATTATATCACGTTAGTGTGAGTATACCTCATCCTTTTTATATTATATGTATTCTAATTATCAATATCTATGTACATATTCTTATGAGTATGGTAGAACTATCCATGCTACAACTATCTAGTGTTTAAATATTTTTTAATTTAAACCTAATATTTTTATAACTTTTACAATTTTAACCCAAAATTTTTGTTTTACATTTCGGTTTAAATTTTGAAAGTTACGCATCGTAATATGCGTGTGTGGTTCAACATTGTTACACATTTTCTTCTCGTTTAACGACCCAGTCATAACGTGTGGGTCCTAGATCGACTTAGTTGTTATTTTTAATGTTTTACGTTGCACGTGTGCGGTTTAACGTTTTTTGTTCGGTTTTATTTTTCCGTTTTTATATCTTTTTAATACGAGTTTTTCAATATTGGTGGTCGACCACTGACGGTGATGTGACATTGGTGCTACTTGACATAATTTTACGCACCCTCCGCAACACGGGTACATAATACTAATACTAGTATCTTGATAAATACCATAATTTAGGCTATTTAGCACCTCTTTATGATCATCCCATAATCACCTACACAAAACACAAACATGCAGGCTCAAGATTACACCACACGCACCATCGACATCACTCATGATCATGAAGATGAATCATGGGTGATCAACTCCATCACCAACGCCTCTACAACCGAACCACCATCATCAACCACCACAATAATCCACCGAGCCCCTAAAATGGTTAAAGATAACCAACAAGACTACCACAACTACTACGTCCCAAACGTCGTCTCCATCGGTCCATACCATTTCGGGAACCCAAAACTCGAGTACATCGAGCAACTCAAGCCCGTTTACATGATGAAGCTCGTCGCACACGACGAACAAACCCTAAGGAGCTTGTACAGAAACCTTAGTGAACCTTCATTGGTGCAACAGTTAAAGAACTCCTATGAAGACAATATTGACTTTACAAACATGTTTTGCCATAAGGTATTTGTTAAAATGATGATGTTAGATGCTTGTTTTATCTTGTATTACATTCAGTATATATTTGGTGAAAATCTTGAAAATTGTCAAGAGTTGAAAAGTAACCAGATTGCATTCATATATCAAGATTTATTTCTTCTTGAGAATCAAATCCCCTTTGTGGTTCTCAAGGAGGTTATGAAGTTGATCGGTCACATCGATTTTTGTAAGATCGAACCGTTTGTATGTGACAATGTTTTAGCGTCTTCGAGGCCGAAAAGAAGCTGGTTTAGATCATTGTTTTGTGCAAGAAATCATCAAACTCAAAGGTATGAAGAAGAGGATTCAAGACTAGATTTTTACGACGTTAAACCGGATCATCTGATCGGTCTTCTTCATCACAGTCTTACACATGAAGTTACCACAAGTGGCTCGAGTCGTTCGAGTCAAATGGTCAACCGCCATTGCACCTATCGTAATGTTAATGAGCTCATGAACTTAGGGGTTCATTTTAAACCGAGTAGCACTATGTCATTGGCTCACATTGAGTTTTGCAAAGGCTTCAAGTGGTGGTTTTCAGCCACTGTTAAACTCCCTCCAATAACCATCAATGATTCCACAAAAGCTTTGCTTTTAAACCTCATAGCCTATTAAATGTGCTCACGTGAAGCTGCACGTGATGCATGGGTCACCTCGTATATTTCATTTTCATTCGACAATACTAATTCGAATTATTATACGTTTCGATGTAAATTAATTCGGAAACAAACCAGAGTGATTGTATCTATATTTTATCATGTCTGTGTACCCCACGGTTGCAACTCACAGCGGGTGATAACTTTTGAAATATGACTCACAATTTATCTAGTTTCTACTCCTCACGTATATTGATTTTTATTTTATTTTTTATATCAGGATTTAAACATTGTTCTTATCCAAAAAAATCCTTAACTATTACGACTAGATTGCAAACCGAAGTGACATCTTCAAATGAATAAATTATAAAGCAAACACATATATTTGGAAAAATGATTTTAAGAAAAAACGATGATTGAAACATAAAAAACAATGGTTTATTGTGAGCATACGTACACTAGGTAACAAAGAAAAAAGATTACAACATAACAACTAAATCTATAACCTATAATAAAATAATGTTTTTTTAAAACACGTGTTATTATTCTAACATATCAAATAACATGTGTTATCATTCTAGCATATCAAAAAAATTATTTTTATATCTCTCTCTCACAATAAATAAATATAAAAATTATAAAACACAATTAATTTGACTTTACTTTTTAAGTAAAATATGTTAAAAATATATTTATATTTGTAATTCTTGTCTCTATTTATTAAATGATAATTATTATAAACAAGTAAACTAAACTATTAAAAATATAAAACATAAATATAGTTATTTTAATAATTTATTAATACATATTAAATATAGAGTAATAACTTTATAATTCATTATGTGTTATAACTTTTAAATATTTATTATATTTTTATCTTACCAATGGATAATAACATATAGATAATAAAATATTCATAAAACTAATAATTTTAATATGTTTTATTTAACATATTTTTTTACCACTTGTCATTTTTATAGACATATATATATATATATATATATTAATTTTCCCTCCAAAAGTGTATTATAATAATTTAAATACTTATACAAATTTCTATTTCTTATCAAAATGAATTTTATTAATTGTTATATTTATCTCTTTTATTTAATTAAAATCTAAATAATAAAAAACTAAAATTTTATATAATATGAAATTTTCTAAAACAATAAACCTTTTTTTAAACAAAATATATTAAATCGTTTTTCTCTTAAAAAACTATAAAGCTGTGAATTTTTTTATAAACAATCTTACAAAAACAACATGAATATTATAGTTGTTTTATTTGTTGAATTATTACGTATAAATAATTTTAATTATATTTATATTAAAATATAATTTAACTTTTCGTGTTTATTACTAATTATAATCCGTTTAATTAATGATTTTTAGCATAATCTATCTATATATAAAAAACTAAAGTAATCGTGAAACAATTGTAAGCGTCGTTATGCTTATTTTCTCATTTTTCAAAATTATTAATAATAATGTTGAATACTAAGAATATTACTAATATCACTTTTAAATTTAAAAAATATATAATTTAATAAATTAAAAACCTATTTTTTATTAAAAAATCTTTTTAAACATAATTGTTATAAAATATGGAATACAACTAACTTTTAAAAAATCATTTTTCTTAAAACAAAATATTAAAAAATCACAATTTTTATTTAAAAATCATATATTTTGATAAAACAAGTTTTAAAAAAAATACATACTTGTTTATTTACTTAGAGTAACTATTTGTACGTAGTTATAATCATATTTTATCTTAAAACATTATTTTATAATACATAAATTTTTATTATTAATTATTTAATATTTTATTCATTCAATCCGTATAATACAATACATAGGAACTAACCTAATTTGAAATACAACCAATTTAGAGCATTCAAGCGAGTATGATTTTGACCTACTTTTCACCCGCAAGAAGATGGTGTATTTTAAATCTTCCAATAGAGCGTTTAAAGATGGCTTTTGATTTCTGAATGGCACCACGTTTCTCATTTTCCACAAACACCAAAACGCAACCAAAAGAACAATTTCGACAATGTGGTTCTTATTTTGAGGCTGAGAACGGACTTGAATGAATCAAGCAGATCACGAATGGAAAACACGAGCATTTGAGGTCGATTACATCATTACACAAACTACAAACGTAGCTCCAAAGCATCGAAGCGTAGTACCATGAGATGAATGATAATTAGATATGTGACGAGCGTTTTCTCTAAACCATTAACAGTTTTACACCTTTCAGTTTCAAAATTATTTTCATTTAAACAGCATTCAAGAACAAAAATGTTGTAAAATTCAAAGGATTTTGATAATATGACAAAACAAATATCAGTAACGGTAACGGTACCGGTACCAGTAGTCTCCGGTTTGTATCTGCATGGTATATATAGAAAAAAAAACACTCATCCTTAAATGGTGTCGTTATTAACCAAAACCTATAGGTATCTAAAAGTTAAAAACCAAAGCATCAATTATAGGTTCTGTTTGACCCTAAACTGGATCGATGCGACCGATGCCCATCCCATGTTTAGACACCTCTAGTCAAAGTGTACCATACTCTTTGCATGAACATTGAACCTGCATACTTAACAACCCAAAACTACTTATCAAGTGCTTTAAGCTCGTACATTATTCAACAAACGAGCTAAAAGCTAATACCTAGAAACCGATTACAGACAAAATATTTGAAGATGATTAGCATACAAACACACAAGGTTACTAGATTAGTACCAAGTTAAATCACCAAATGCAACGGTACGTGACATGCAACCCGGTTATTTCACCGTTGTAAGTGACTTCAATCACCTGCCCTTTTTCCAGCCCGTAATACTGAGCAATGGCGTCCTTCTGAGACATCCTTGGAAGCTGCAGTGTGTGAAATGAAGTAAGATTAAAATGTGTAAATCCCATAAAGATTTCAAACTTACAGCAAGAATCTCAATTTCAAGTTACTTAAAAGTATTATTACATTGTGTATAACACAACAGGTTGTAAAAAGATAGTATTTTGATGCAGTTTTGTTGTTTGGAGTTGTACTGATTAGATGTTTGAGTGTTAATCAAATTTGATTTGTGACTAAAAAGTTGCAGTAATCAGATTATCAGTTCCAAAACAAAAATCCAAACACATAATGCAAACCTGTTTCTCATCCACATTAAACTTCTTCAAGAGTTTTTCTTTTTCTTGATCTGTTATGACCCGATGCTTCGGCTTCAACACATGCTTTGTAATGTTAACAAGCAAATCAGTTATCTGCAAAGATGAAAAAGTATACAATGTGAAATGATAAATTACATATATACTTATAGAGGTTGTAAGAATTTCTACCCATTTGACCCGTTTCCTTTACAGCAATTTTTTTCTATTAACCCATTACCAGTAATAATTATTTAAATAAACCATTAAACAAAGATTAATGAAACACTTACTTGGAATATTTCAACCTTGAACGGGAAAAGATCGACAGCTTTCATAGCCTGGTTCGTAATGTGACTTTGAACTACTATTATCAGACGGTTTAAACTCTCTTTATTCATAATCTGTGTTGCAATCCAACGGATGGAATTCACTTTCACCACACCAGTCCCACAAAATACAGCTAGAACCTGTACTCAACAAAAACAAATAACAAGATATCTAGTTCTTATTTTCATGTCCTACACCATATGTAACAAAAAGTTTTTAACTTCACCTTAATAGGCAAGAACATATCTTCCCTTTAAACTACTAATTCTTAAGTTGAAAACAGGCCAGTTCAAAAAGCCCGTGGCTTTCAATCAGCACTGAGTTACGAGCTTGCGAGCACTCAAATTCAGGCTAAATTCCTTCATTAGGGCTCCATATTCAACATATTTATGGAAAGTTCAAGAATTTTTGGTTTTTTAATGGTCTTTTTAGCAATTTTACAGTAACTCTCCAAATCTGATTGTTTTGATCCTAAATAATGTAGAAAATCAAGAATGACAATCACTTTCTGTCAAACACTAGCTCGAACCCTAACTCAATATAAGCCCTAGCTCGAACCAGTGACCTGTTGTTTGAAAATTGCATCAATCTATCAACAACATTTTACATAAATCTACAAAATCTTGATATCCATTCACTCAATTTCATAATCCTATAACAAATCAATCCCAAATCACATGCAATCTCCCAAAATAGATGATCCAAACTCTAGGTCAAAACACCAATTTCCCAAAACAAACGACACTATCGAAATTCCCAAATATCACACTTACAGAACCTACTAAACAATACGTCAAATCGACCTCAACCCACATGCAAATTCCACAAATTCACCTTCAAATTACAGATCAGAACCACCAATTCCCCAAAACAAATAAGCAAACAATCAACCCCTAAAACAAAAACAAAATCAAATACCTTATCTTCAGGATCAGAGACACGAGCAGCGGTGATTCGAAGACGATCAACGTCGATATCTTGACCATGGAGGTCACGAAACTGGCGGAGAGTGAGGTCGATATCGGAATCGGAGATATCGTAGCCTCTGTCTCTCAACATCTCCAAAAGGGTTCTTCGTGAAAGGTAGTATCTGTGGCTCTCGACGCTGCCGTTGTCGACGAAGCTGGTTAGACACTTGCCCGTTGCTCCGCCGTTGGTCATCTCTGTTTCCATCGGATCTCCACCGATTTCGCCCATTTTTGCTGTTGAATTGAAAGGGGTTTGGTGGATTTGAGTGGTTTGATTGTGGGTATGTAAGCTGTAAACTGTAAACTGTAAAGTGTGTGTGCTTCAGAACTCGTGAGGGTTATGTAACCAAACATATATAGTGTTTGATTGTGGTTTGATTGTGGGTATGTAACCAAACATAGTTTTATGTAATAGATTAGGAGAATTATCGAGTGGGAAAGAAATTGAAACAAAAGTATTTCTATATCTAGTGTCGTACCTGCTTACCCGACCCCAAACTCGTCTTAGATGTCTCTAGTTTCGGGTATTCCAATCGAGTTTGGGTTTGGTTTGACTGTCATTCCTACAATCTAAGTATGACAAATTAAGAGCTTTGTACTTTTCATTAACTCACTTCATTTTAAGGTCATTGACAGTTATTCTTTTTTTTACTCGTTCTTCTTCGAATAACACATCGGTGTCACATTAGATTATCTCAATGCCCTTGTTTTCCTTGTTTTGCCAAGTGTCGTCCCGATTTACCCTATTTCCCGAATTGGCAACACACACAACAACATAATAACTCTCGGTGGATTCCATGTGAAAATTCACAGGGCAAAGACACAAAAAAACACTCTAGGTCCAAGGGTGTGGTGTTCCCACCCGAGGCATAATTTTCCCGTTCAATCCCTGAACACCACACTGTGTGGTCTAATATCTTATTCTTTAGTTAGTATTTTTATTTATTTACTTCCAAAGCTTATTTATATTACGCATCCAAATAGAATATAAGACTACACAAATAATCACCGGATGTCATAGTCAATTTCGAGATTCTTAACCCGCATTTCAGTTCCTTCTTTCATAGTCCCGAGCTTCTAGTAACCTCTAGAAAAACAAAACCTGGAGAGTTTTACCTATGGACGATCCTCAACATAAAAATCTAACATATATGATGCCTAATTTCTTGTCCGATCAGTATTCTTCACTTTTATAAATAGAAAGAGGTCAAACCTAATCAAGCCCTCTTCACAAATCATAGATATATTGTTGAATAACTTGTATAATAGAATGATATTGAAAAACAGCAATAGTATGTACTTAAGTATTTAACAACTAAAAGAATCATTAGGCTTAATCGGTAGGCCCAAGTGGATGAGGCCACAGCCTACACAAATAGTTACAAGCCCAAAATGTCAACACTGAAAAGCCCACATACTAATAAGTAATAAAGTTGGAAATTGGAAGTCTTTTCCATACATGAACGTCTATTTTGCAAGTCTCCCACTATAATCTTACGGTCCCATATGAACATATTGTTAGATCATCATTATATCACTGATTCTTAAAAGGCATTATGAGGATCAGACACCTAACATCTGGTGCTTGATTCTTAACACACATGACTAGTTATTGTAGAAAAGTATTTGTTTTCCCTCGCATATTGGACCGGCCACCCATCTCTATTTATATACTAGGTTAGTATCTCGTGTGTTATACGGGTTGAATAAATAAAATAATTAATAATCAATAATAAAATATTATTAGTTATAAAATGATATTTTGTAATATGATATTATTGAAATTACGTATAATTAAAGACTATAAGTAATAAAACAATAATATTATTTTCTTTGAACTTTTGTTTTAAATTTTTTTATCTAAAAAAATCATTCTAAATCAGAACATTTTAAAAATATGTCATTTTCTAAAAATTTCTTATTATAACTTTGATTTTTAATTTTTTATGGTTCATAAAAAAATAATTTCTAAAAAACATTGATTTTAACTAATTTGTATTTTAAAAAAAGTTTAATATTTTAAAAAGTTACCTATGTTATACAAAAGATTGTTTCTTTAAAAATTACATTTATTAAAAAAACTATTTCTTAATTTATTAAAAACTATTAATCTCCAAAATAATTAAATAATATAGTTTGTAGTTAATGTAAATATTTAATATGACAGAGAAGCTGGAAAATTAGACTTAGAATGTCTAATATTATGACAAATGACAACTTAAAATCTTCTTTTATTAGAATAGATAGATTACTAATTATCAATTTTACTATACTTAATGAGTTATATAATATATTTAATAGGTTGTATCCACCTTTGTATTTTTTGTTAATCCTAAACTTCTTTCTTATCTTAATCCAATACTTCTTTATTTTTACAATTTGACCTTAATATATATACTTTTTATATTTTATAAACTTTTTGTTTTACGGTTCACTTTAAATTTTGTGATTTAACTCACCGCAACGTGCGTGTGTGATTTAACATTTTTACCCTTGTATTTTCCTCATTTAAAGATCATGTCGCAACTCGCTGGTTCTAGATTGACTCACTTATTGTTTTATCTGTTTTATGCTCCGCCTACGTGGTTTAACATCATTACACCTACTTTTCATTCGTTTTTATTTTTTATACTATGAAATTTTTGGATCTTAGTGATCACTAACAGTAGTGTGTACTTGGTACGGTTTACGCCCCGCTGTAACGGCGGAGGCTTAAAGACTAGTTTTAACTAATGTCCACAATTTGTGAATTCTATTTTTATTTTTTAGACCCTTTTAAGTCCAGCCATCAATTAAGGGACTTTTTAGTCCGATAACATCAATGAAACACATTCATTAAATCAATTTTGCGATTCTGTCTATTAAAATTTCAATTTTGTCTTTGCAGTTTTCGTATTTAGTTTCCTAGTCGATTAAAACAATTCTAGTTTCTGCCACGAACATTTTAAATCAATTTTTAGTCTTTGTTATTTGTTGCTATTTTATTGTTAATTTGTTTTTTTATTTCTGTATTCTTTTGTTGTAGTTTTTAGGTAGTCAATTGCATATCTCTTCTTCAATCCTTTAGTAGTTGTGAGGTGAGCCTAATATGTTTAGTAAATCGATTTCTATTTTGGTTTTTATTGTTCAAGGCTGGTTTTTTAAGAAATTCTTTTCTGGTGTTTCATTGTTTAATTAAAAATTAAAAATTAGCTAACTAAATTATCATCATTTGATCTGTTTAACATATCCTTTTTTCGGGTCTTGACGGTCTATTGTTTTCTCCATCTAACAAAAAGTTTTGGATCCGTCACTGCATAGTGTTAACATGAGGTAGAGTATCCTCTCTATATGTTTATGGATCAAGAGTTTCACATATGAAAACTTTTATAAATCCAGAGTTCATAAATTCGTTTGAGAATGTACGACTTTTGTGACAAAAAATTACACTCATCTTCATCTTTATGAGAACTTTATCTCTCGAAACGCCATGTATTAAATGATTAATGGTGGGAAACCATGTATTCTCTTGATTCTTCAACATCTGTGTGGGCTAATCAAGGACTCAATGATTTCTTGTTTTACTACATAGCAGATACGCCCGATTTCAAGTTGATGCAGGATTGCAAGCCACGGGACGAGTTTTGCACCCAACTAACGGTTCACATGGTTTCCAAGCCATTTGTATCTTTGCTGAAAATGATCACTTAACAACGTATCTTACGAGCTAATCATCATTATGAAAGGGCTCAATCAGTCACATGAAGTTGTTTGAATTCTTAATCAAATCAATAGTTTTCTTGGTGTCAGAATTAAAGTGCTTGTTAATCATAATGTTTTCACAACTCTTCTGGTCAAGGTTGAATTTAGACTCTTGTGTTGACAAAAACTGATCATTCAAACGTGTCTTGTGACATTTGATATATGTTGTTGTCACGAAATCTATAATTGTGAATATGATTATTAAATAAAGTCTATAGAAGTATGAGGTTTGATGTGAAATCGCACCTAAACATGTTAATAATTTATAATAAAATGGGGACTCTCATTGTCGAATGGTGTCGTGGCAAGTTGAAACTTGAAACCCGTTCATTTAATAGGAGATATATTGGTGTATTGTATTATAATTTATATAAATATCTTGATTATCATTTGAATTCTATAATATTTTAATAAACGTTAATATAAATAACTTTTCTCTAAAATATCTTAATAAGGTATAGTACCCATTAGTTCATCGTATGTCAATAAGTGATATGTTAAAAATACCGAGGCATTCCTCTATTGAGCGAAGGGACGAAATTACTCTTAAGGATAAAGATTATTTGTTTGGAAACAATAAATTATAGTTTTGATTACTACTTTTAGCTTACTTTATATTTATATGCATGTAAAAGTTAATACATGTTCTATATAAAATTTCAAAAAGATAATAATAATATAATCACGAGTATATGAACTTTAACAAATTTAAGTATGGCAATCTCGTAAATTCTCCATAAATCTGGTTAAAAGCGTGAAAATAATATACAAATTAATAAACAAGAATTTTTTTAAGGAAATACTTATACTTGGCAACAGCTGAATATGTTTGTCAGTATTATCTGGAGTTAAAGAGTGGGAAATATTTTATCGTTTTAAATAAATGTTTTGAACAACAACTTGCTATGTGAAATACAAAGTTTTTAGTTAATAATTTTGTTTGTTTTAAATGAAAAGACATGTTAATTAAAAACATGTAAGGTACGACTATTTGTAATGGGTGGTTTTATCTGGACACCCACTCATTTTAAATCAACATCCCGTTGACTCTATACGTCGCGTATGGGTCCATACACGGCGTATAGGGTCGAGAAAATATTCCCTATACGCCGCGTATGGACCCATACGCGGCGTATAAGGTATTTTCTGACAAGACCCGTGTCACACTCGTGTCGGTGTGGCTATACGCCACGTATGGGTCCATCGCGGCGTATAATTTTCCCAAATTTTTTCTGCAATATTTCTATGTATTGTGAAGGGAGTATACGCCCCGTATGGGTTAGTACGTATAAAAAATTTTGTCAGCTTTATTTTGTACATTAAGGTTGACACTTTGCGTATAAGTTATATTTTGTAACATATTAATCAATAATTTTAAATCTTAGTTAACAAATAAAGCATATAAAACAAAACAAACATTAAATTATAATATAAATAAATAACGAAGTTTTTAAATACATAACAAAATAAAAGTACAATTAATCATATGAAAAACTATGGTGAATCTGGGTAATATTGAGGCGGTGGCAAGTCTGGAGGATCAATACCAGCAGCACGGGCTCGTGCAATCTCAAGCTAAACGTGCCAATCCATAAGATCCTCAACTCGATCGAGGCGACGACCCTGATTTCGTAATCTCGTATTAATCTCCTGCATAAATGTCTCAATACGTGCAGGCACCCTTACATCTCTATAAATATGTCGAGGGAACTATGGCTGAGGAGGCGGTTGGTCGTGTGGTGGCTGATCATGCGGAATATGCTCCTGCTACTGGTGTGGAATGTCATCGCCGACCTGCTGAACAGGTGTCGGATGCCAGATCTCACCGGGTCGAAGAAAGAACCGTATGCCACCTGGAAACTGGCGTATAATACGCATGCCGTATAACGTACGACGATCTAATCTCACCGGCTTGATCGGAGGAGATACGTCAGCAGCATGGCGAGGAAGATAAGTAAGACAACGCGCAATCATCATAATGTACGCGCCGCCATACACCGCTCCTCGCTCCTGGCGATGATAATATGAAATGTAACACTCAGCTAAACATCTCGCCAGGTTGCACCTAGTCCCCGTAAGCAAACAATATAGGTAAGATAAGTCGGGAATGGTACACCACTCCCGACTCTTGCCACGTCCCGTGATGGATGTGGCGATCATCCGATGCAAGTAACGGATAAGAGGGTCTCTAATGCCAGTGACCCTGCCCTTAGTCCTCTGAAATGGACCTCCGGAAAATTGAGGCCACCAATCTCTCAATCGGGTCTCTTCCATATCAGTAATTCCC
>BJCM01085451.1:0-14591 GCA_018326385.1 Flaveria bidentis
CGGCGGAGGTGAGGGCGCGGTGGAGGGGATGGTCGCGGAGGGGAGGGCGGTGGTGGTGCGGTGACGATTGGGGGGAGGTGGAGGTGGTGGTGACCGGTGAGAGGAGAGGAGGATAGGGAGTTGTTTTCAAAAGTGAAGATGAAACCTTGTGAGAGGAGAGAAGGATTATAAGAAGTGAGAAGAGATTAGAAGATCTCAGAAGACATAGGTTCACATCTTCTCCATGCAGACCTCAGAAAGACGTTTTTTAATGAAACGTCTTTCAAAAACAAACACTCTGCGCAATCAAAACCTCTTCCCGCGTCTGCGTGCGCGCAGATGAAAAGATGAGGAAGAGGTTTTGGTTAAAAACAAACACTATCTTAGTATTGTATGTTCATAATTACCTAAAGATTGTAACTAAAGGTCATTTAGCCTAATTTACTAATGTGTTGAAAACTAGTGTCTTTCTAGAGTCGTGATCATTCAAGTATCATTATAAGTAAAATAATAGATTATGAAGTATGTTGGTGGGTATATGAGTTTATCGTTCTAGGAAGAAAAACGGAAAAAAGTAATATGAAAATTCTGGATTATTATATAAAGTCAGTTCATTTTCTAAACAAACTAAGGTTATGATAAATCTAAAATGGATTGATTCATTTGGACTTATATAGGGAACCCAAACACTAATTTATTATCTGTTCTTGAAGAATTTTTAGAGTTATGTGGACATAAATGCATGTTGAACTCTACAGTGAAACTTTTTTTAATATCATAAGTTTTCACGATTAATAATTAAAATTATTAAAAATAAACTGAAACTTTCCAATTTTTGGCCAAATCTCTCCAAAGGTTCGAGGTTGAATATATAGTGTCAATTACATCGATAACGATTGTTGTAGTGTTTAAATAGTCTTAAATAAGTGTGTAGTGATAACTAAACAATAAAAATATTATAAAATGGTGTTAGATTTGAACTTTATAACCATGAAAACGACATAACTTAAATAGACTTTGACTTTCACCTTCCACAATATGTGACGTGACTGGTTCCTCCTGAAATTACCCAGACATTTACCCATCTATATTTTTTTATCAAATTTCAAATACAGCTTGTGAATGTCATTTACAAATGAGTTGTATGTACAGATCTATGTTTTTTGTATGTATGATTTCATGATGCCTCAAAACGTGAGTGTCAAGAAAGATCCTTCTTCAAGATGTTGAAAATGTCAACTAGTGATGTATGTGATTAGGTTCATACATGCAATGTATAAAAATATTAGTAGGCTTGAACATTCTAATATTTAAAACATTAAAATCTAGGTATATTTGATCCCTATTTTCTTAAAATAGATAAAATAAAGAGTGTCATGTAAGTTGACAATAATATTATCATGTATAATTTATACAAATGAAACAACACACCCAAACCAAAACACGGTTTTTGAAAATGAAGTTAGTAGTTTTAAGCGGTTCTTTTTCCTCCGGTCCTCTTTTCTTCATTTGCAAGTAACCTTCAAACCTTGCACACCACGAATTAACCACCCACCTTATATATTTTATAGTTTTAGGTGTTGTTTGGCAAGTGCTGAATCATTAATTACTGAATGATTAAGAGATCTGAATAATTAACAGGCTCTGAATTATTAAGTGTTCAACCAATTTGTGTTGTTTGGTTAGACTTCTGAATAACTATGCAGAATTACTATTTTACCCCCCTCCCCCCCGGGAACCATTTTATGCTGAATGAAATGTATCTGTTTGGTAACAATTTTGAATAATAGCACTGAATGATAAATAATTATTAAATAAAATTACAAACATCATAAAAAATACAAATTACACATTATCCGTTCAAAATCCATGAAAACCTAACTAAAATCCCAAAGCAAAATAAGATGCAAGCATACAATGTTATTCTTCATCATTTGACATTAGTTGAGTAGTTATCTCGTTACGCAAAGTATTCATGTACTCAAAGCCTTGTGAACCCCATTCTATGTCGTGAATGAACTGCCCATCACTTTCTGCCCCATGTATTTCAGAAAATGTAGTATTCTCATCGAAGTCCATAAATAACTGATCATGAATATTACATTTTCTTATAAAATTATGGACGGCAAAACAAGCAATCACTATGTCTCTTTGTATTGGAAAAGAAAATGGAGCCATTTGCTTTAAGATTGGGAATCTAACCTTCAAAACACCATATGCACGCTCAATAACATTTTTGAGTTTTGCGTGAGCATGATTGAATCTTTCTTCCTTAGTTAACGCACGTTGTCGTCTAAAATCAGCTAACCAATACCTAGTATTATGGTAGGGAGTCATAAAACCACGAGTGTTGGTGTATGCGACATCACAAAGGTAACATTTTTCTGTAAATATTAGTTTCAAAGTTGTGAATAATAAAAAAAAATATTGAATTTTATAATAAAATCTTAAAGAATTATTATAAACCTGGCGGAGGGAATGGAAAACCGGAAGATGGGTTAAATGCAACTTCTTTTAGAACTCGTGAATAATGTGCAATGTCCTCCCATCCAGCCCATACGAAAGTGAATATCATATCAAAGTCACAAATTCCTAACACATTTTCAAAGCATTCACCTTTTCCTCTTCCCCTATAACGAGTATGTTGTTCAACAGGTACGACTGCATGTACTAGACTTACATCTAATGCACCTATAGCTCCCGGAAATATTTGTTTTAGCTTTCTGTCGTTCTGATGTATGTTCGATTGCATTAGAAGATGTAGGAACTAACTTCTCTAGCAAAATTCATCATGGCATTTAGGACCTCATAGAAACATCTATGAATCGTTTCTGTTGAGTGTTGAAATCTTCATTTAACCATTCAAAAACGTTCATTATGCCCTATGACAATAAAAAACATATCTAACTTTTCTTCAAATGTTATTGACCTACTAATTTGCAACAAATTCCTTTGTTTAAAATAGTTGCATAGTAGTACATATGCATCACGTGAAAGACGCATCATCTCATGACATTGTGTGGATGATCCATGCAATAATTCTTGTGTGTATGCATGATCGATCAATGCCGAATTTAAGTCTCTTATCCTTTCGCCTTTTCTTGTATGTAACCAATACCAACAAAGGATCATAAAAAATATAGTTTCATCATCTGAATCCATAGTTTACCTGTCATACAATTCTTAAAAATAAAGATAACATTCAAGATATCCATCATAATATTCGAATAAACATCCCAAAAGATCCAAGAAACATCCCAAAATATCCAAACAAACATTCCAAATAAACATACAAATAAACATCATAAAAGAACCAAATAAACATCCATAAAATCCCATTAAAACATCCACAAAATCCTACTAAAACAACCCAAACTTTGACTATGCACTCTTAACCCAAGGCTCACAAACAAAAGGTGGAATTTTTAACCACTTTCCTATAATCAACACTTTCTCCAAAAAGTAAAATTGTTGTTAGGTACCTTGCATCATTTTCCTCCCATCCCAAGGTATCTAACTTTTCCATACATAAATCCATATCATTAGAAATATTATGTTTGTCAATCAACATTTATGCCACTTCTATTAGCTTTGAGTCTAGTGTTTGCTTTGTTTTCGCCTTCTTGTTTTTAGAGTCTTGAGACGAGGGTCCCTTTTTGTTTTTAGATACAACAAGTGACTCCTCACTAGCCCCTTGTGTTGGGAATTCTAGTTGGGTGCAATCAATATTATCAAAAAGATTTATGTTTTGGTCAGACACTTCCTGAGAAGGATGAGGAAGTGTAGAAGATGGCCCCCAACTGTCAAAACCATGTGAAGTAGACCCCTCAAAAAACTAAACATAGAGTTCCAAGTAAGCAAGTGGTGAACGTCTCAATACTTCTACATATTTGTTTGACTGTGTAAACAAATATTATAAAATACATTAAAAATTTTAAACGTTCTACAAATTTATATAAATATTATTTACAATTAAGAAATACCTTCATCTTTGTTTTCCAATCTTCTTCTGACAAGTTAAAAATGTTTGTTAGAGGATTATAAATGTTGCCAGTTTTGCTTTTAAGCTTTGTCCAAGCTAAAAATTTCCCTTTTACATAATCATAGCGGTTCTTCATTTGTCGTTGATTGGCTATGAAATTGTGTTCTTGTTTCAACTTTTCTGCTATATTCTTCCACGATACTAGTTTAAGGCTACTACTTTCACGACCATGTAATGCCAATTCATGAATACATGCTTCAAGAAAAAAAATTTCAACACCTTCTTGTTGCCAACTAATCCTACTCTTTTTTTCAGCCATTTTTACAAACCTAATCACATTTAACAAACCTAAGCACATATGACAAACCTAAATAGAACTTTCAAGTGAAAAAAACAAACTAGCATGCAAATAACATATAGACCACAAAGTCAAACAAGTGAAAAGAACAAGTTGTAACATATATAATTAATTTAAGCAACTATAAATGCAAATTCAAACAAATATAGACCACAATTCTTGTCAAACAAATATATATCACAAATATAGTTTGCACAGACAAAGAACAAGCAAGCAAATGTCAATCACAAATTCTCATCTAATAGAAGCAGCTTAGTTGCAGCTTATTCTTGACCTCATAATCATTTCAATTTCAAGAGTTTGGACTTCATTTTCATTATTATGGAAGTCACCAACAAAAATAAATTCAAGCCACCAACACAAAATTATAAACTAGTTTGAATCAGAGGTTGTAATCAAGCATTTTAAGGGGTTGTTGACAGAGTTGGATTGACTTACGTGATGGTGAGAGTCGATGGGAAAGAACGTTGTTGATATCGGAGAGAGTCGCCGGAAAGAGGGTTGTTGATGTCGGAGAGAGTCTCCAGAAAGAGGGTTGTTGATGTCGGAGAGAGTCTCCAGAAAGAGGGTTGTCGGAGAGAGTCACCTACACTATGAATAAGATGTGTTGAATTGTTAAGTGCTGAATGGAATTATTAAAAGGCTACCAAATAGCCCCTTAATGAAAATACTTTTTTAAGATGATCGAGATGATACACCCCAACTTCAAATATAGGGGATTTTCTAAAACTATATATTTTACCCCAATTATATGCCTTCAAATTTCTAAATATTTTACATTGTTTAGTAAAGCTTCATTTACCGGCTTTACACCGACGAAAATCAAAATTTCATTTGACGTATGTTAATAAGGCCGGCTCAACAAATTTGAAGGCCCTAAGTGAATTTAAAATATGGGGTCTTCTGCGGGAAAAAATAATTAGATATTCATGATTCAGGCATTTTTTTCACATCAATCTAATGTAACTTAATGCTTAACTAAATGAATAATGAATCATGTTTTATAAATTAATTCATATTTCTACAATAGAATTTTCTGTGTAGTTTACTATTTCACATCACTTCTTGATCCATATAAAACAAGCTAAAAGGTCTACTTGAGATTATACAAATCAAGCTAAAAACAACTAGTTTCCTTCAAATAATAGTGATGATGCTCCTTATAATAAAAATAAGCTAGTTGATTAACAGGCACTGATGTTTATCTATAAATACTAAAACCAAAAAATTAATCATAGTTGTAACAAAGCATCTTACCTATTGGACTCTTAGCAGCCTTAATGCTTGGGTTGGTTAACTTTTTTCATTCCAACTAGATTTCCTAGTAGATATCTTGTCACGAAATTTCCTGCAATGACATCAATTTCAATTCAATTTTTTATGATGTTAACAACCCTTTCTATGCAACATTCATACATACAATTTAAAATTTCATAAGAAAGTGGTATGCACACATTAACTCTAAGAACTTAAAAATCCAAATACTGTTTTACAGGCCATAAAGTAATACAAAACTTTATTTTTGAACTTGAATTCCTTTTCGATCAAAATATATATAGTGTTAGTAAAGTGTAAACCACCCCGAAAACATAAGTCGGTAGAAAATTACCAATACCAAATCACCATCTACATAGTTTAAATTCCATATTTGTTTACTCAATTTACTAACTAGTGTGCTTAGAATTAAAGCCACTGCTATACAAACAAATAAACTAAACATATTAACTTGATTAAAAAAACAACCCTTGATTTTCTTAGATATTATATACTTCAATAACCAAACAAAAGCATAGCGACCAACGACTGGGTAGCACATCGTAGTTGAGAAAAAACGTAAGCTCATCATTGGAGCTTGGAAGAGGTGTTAGATAACTAGTGTTTACCATCGAATTCGATAAAGAGGAGCAGAAGAGCACCTCGAGTTTCAAATTGTGAATTCTGACGTTTGATCTTCCCTTTTTGGCTCTCCATCTTTTGCGATTTTACCCTAATCCTAATCAAAATTTGCTAATGTTCTTTCAAGTTTTGATTTTACCCTCAAGAAAACATATGACTCTACCGTGCTCCATGTCCATCATTTGCGGCCTAGCTCCAAACCTCAAAATGTAAAACAAAATTAGCCAATAATATGGAAAACTTTTGTAGAAAAATGGGGCCCTATTTTTTTGGGGCCTCAAACCCTAGCATTAGTCTATATAACCATTGCGCCGACCCTATGTATATTTGATGACATTACTTATATTTTGTATGAAACGAAGTGTGAAAATATCAATTTGTATATAGATCAAAATGAAATTCATATATTACAATTATATTAACATAAATTTTGTGATATTGTTATATGCATGTAATTAATTATATTTTAATTTGTTGTACTTGTTATATACATAAAATCAAATAAAAACTAAATAATGGTAAGGGGAAAATGTAGTCTGAACTATCAAGTTTAATAATAACAAACTAACACGTATACCTAGTACCCATTAGTATGCCTAATATCATATTGGTATCGAGTTAAGTCCTATACTTGGATTTCCAATCGAGTTTGAGATTGAGATTATCGATACCCATCACAAACTCAGTAATTCAGCTTCGTACATATGTACTTATATTGAATAAAAAATGTTTCTTTGGTGTTTACTTTTATAGAAAAAAAAGAATAGGATTGAGATTACTAATATCCATCCCATACTCATAAATCCAACTTCGTACATATGTACTTATGTTGGATAAAAAAAGTTTATTGGTGTTTACTTTTGTAGAAACCATGATAAAAACAATCTACCACAACCATAGAGAATGCAGGACCGTTTTGGCAGTTGTTTAAAAATTCAAGCCTATAAAGCTAAAACCACGAAGGTCTCATAGTTAGTGAATCATAACAATAAGTAGTTCTTAAACCAGAGTCTCCACCAATTCATAACAGAAACATTCAAACACATCATTCATCACATTGCCTATCTATAAGTCTTACATAAAACCTTTTAACATAAAGAAGACATAATGCTAAATATGCTAGCCTTCAAGAGCCACGTAACCTCAGATGCATGTCAAGGAAACTGTCGTCAAAGAATCTATCCATAATCTAAAACACAAGTTACATGTCGGAGAGTGAGTTTTAGTTTTAATTTAAAATATATTATATCATATAATGCACATTTACTTGAGCATTAAAATTACATGCATGAACACATTCAATTCACGTATGCTTGCACAAAGTAAGGCTTTATAATGCAAATCACACCATGCAAGACTTTACCGTTCATTCTTTCCGTTACCGTCCGTTTAGTGACACGTAGGCAAGTCTTCATACCATTCACATATCATTCACCATAGTTCGTACTATAGTTTGTACGCATACATGTAAAACATGATAAGCATGCAAGCATACAGAACAAATAGACAACTAGGTGAAGAAAATTGTACCTAATCAAGAAAAGATATAAAAAAGTATTCAGTTACTGTTCATACCAGTTTCTATATGTGTTATAATATGATATGATTAATAGAAAAATATGGGTGGATTGATTCATGTATGGAACAATGTTAATACAATTAAATGGGGATATATTATGATTGATGCTTCTACAGTTTAGTTATAAACTTTAGGTATTACTTGTGGTTGAGCCGTAAACGTTTAAATACAAACTCATATGTGGTTTTGATTATATTAGAGATGCATTCAGTTGTAGGCATCGCCTTCATTTACCAAATATGAACATAGTATGGGCTATACTTGCTCCCATAAGGACCTTCACATCTTAACCCTAGAACTAGAATAAAGACCCCTTACATAGACGGTTTATTCATCTTTTGATATATGATATAAAGGTGTTGTATAAGTTTGATGCTCTTACTTGTGATGTTTGTCATAGGGATAATTTCATGATGAAAGCCATAATACTATGGACGTTAGTGACTTTATGGCCTTTGTAATGTTGTTTCGTTGGAGAATAGACAGAAATATAGCATGCCCTTATCTTATAGGTGATGTGGAGTCATTTTGTTACACCCTCAAATTTTACGTGTGGAATTTTACCACGAGGCAAGTGAACAAACCAAGATCATAGTCATTAGCTACTCAAAACGATACTATATGCAACATTTAAAATAAAACCAACCAGAGTTTAAAACTGTGCGGAAGCATTTTATAAGTAAGACAAACCCAAAGTATGTAAAGTGTAACATTGGCAAAACACGCGCCAACCCAATATTTAAAAACTTATAAATAGAAAATCAAATGTCATGACATATTATGAAGCCTTAAAATGCATGTTGAACTGGTGATGTGCTCCTACTGGCAACCATAGCTAATGACCTGAGAATAGCATAGTAAAAGAGTCAACACAACGGTTGGTGAGTTCAAGAGTTTGTGTTTAACATAATCCATAACTGTTGTAAAACATAAGAAGTGCATTGAAATAGATAGCTAGTCTATATTCATAAGTAATAACCATAGTGATTTTACGATCGATGCTAGTTGTGTTGCGTTTGTTGCCTCCTGTCAAGACCCGGTAGTAATACCCAAAATTTCCCTCTAGTTACCAATATTAACGATAGGAAGTGTGAGGGCATCCAAGGTATGTCATATTATGTTACACTATACATAACTTATAATAATAATAATAAAGCATTTGTAAACAAGTATGCTATCTCCTCCAAAAGAGTGTATAAAAGTGGGGTACGAACTCACCTGATACGCAAACGAACAATGATAAAAGCTAACGACTGATGGAAAGACAGCCCTTCAAAGGTTACCTAGAACACGCAAGTACATAAGTACGCGCACATAGAAAGCTTAACAACCCTAGGTGCTCAATAAGCACGTTGACCCAAGAATTTGGAAAACAAGACTCATTTGACCTACTTAACCCGTTTGACCCGTTGGTGACATGTTAATTGAAATCTCATTTAATCAAGTATAGCAACTCATCATACTTAGTTATTCACGTACCTCACATCATCAACCTCTTGTTCTACTAAGATCATCATACCATCGTAGATTATCATACAACCCATGCGAATCTAAAGTAATCAACATGCTCAACATAATTATTGTTACATCATAACTAATTAACCACACATGGAGTCTAATCATACACTACATGACATGTGAAGCCACTTACAACCCTTCACACTTAAACCCTGCCAATCCTACTAAGTAGAGGTTTCAAATTCGCATGCGTGTATGATGATCATAATCACGTTATTCACAAGATTCATGCCAATCAACATACACAACAATGATCAATTACAATCCCAAACATGATTCCATAATCACTAAATGTAATCCATTATCATGTATAGTCAATAAGAACCTAAATTTCCTAAATGATCAATCAAGCATCCATACAACTCAATTAACATATTTCACCACATTAGACATCATCAACATGCAGTCTAACATGATCCTAACATCATGAACATGCCCAAATCACCATATCCAATGTTCTACATAAATAAAGTTTTTCTTTTGGTAAGTAACACCCAAAATTAATCTAACACCCAATTCATTCATGAATTCACCATCATCATACTTAATCAAGTCCATAACAATCATCTAGACATGACTAACATCATCAAATCATCGAAATTCATAAACTTCATATCCAAAAGTTTCTACTTATAGCAAGGTATGAACAACCACTAGATTTTATTATTTTCTATCACAATCCATGTAAACTAACATCAAAGCAATACAACTAATATCATAGAATCATCAAATCATTAATTCCAAGAACTAACAATCAACATTAGTAATTAGATTATTATTTGTTTATCATAGATAATTGTTATTAAGTCACCTACATCCAACGACAACTAGTGTGTGCTCACGACACATGTATGCAACAGTTAACAGAACTAATGGAGTTTGGTAACAAAAAATTACTGGATGACATATTATCCCCATGTTGAAAGAATTTTCATCCCGAAAGTTGCTTTACATGGTTGTGTTACATCACTGGTTTACTGCATTAGCATAAAGAAATCGAGTGAGTAGTCACATCGTCCCCGTGTTGAAAGAAAATTCGTCCAGAAATTTACTCAGTACCTTCCCCGGCTGCCGTTGTCATTTAGAACAAATGAGGATACTTAACTTTATCTGATCCTCCGATTCCCACGTGAATTTCGGTCCACATTTTAAGTTCCAACGAACTTTGATTATGGGTGTCTTGCTCTGCTTAAGAGTTTTTACTTCATGATCCATTACCTCAGCCGGCTCTTCAATAAAGCGTAAATGTTCATCTACTTGCACTTTCTTGAGTGGTAAAACCAAGGTCTTGTTAGATAAACACTTTTACAAATTAGAGATGTGAAATACATTATGAACGCCACTCAATGAGTCAGGTAGGTCTAATCGATACGCCACTCGATCTATTCTTTCTAGTATCTCAAATAGTCCAACGTATCAAGGATTAAGCTTGCCTCCTTTGCCAAACTGAATCAAACCTTTCCACGGTGAGACTTTTAGAAACACTTTGTCACCAAACTAAAACTCCAAAGGTTTACGTTGCTTGTCTGCATAGTTCTTTTGTCGGTCGCGCGCTGCACTCAGTCGGTTTCGTATCTCTACGATCTTCTCGGTCGTTTCGTGTACCAATTCGGGGCTAGTCAGCTGACTATCACCAACTTTGGCCCAACAAACTATTGATCTACACTTTCACCCATACAACGCCTCAAATGGTGTTGCCTTGATGCTAGTGTGATAACTATTGTTGTATGAAAACTCGACCAATGGTAGATGAACTTCCCAATTATTCCCGAAATCAACCACACAAGCACGTAACATGTCCTCCAAGGTTTGAATAGTATGCTTGCTTTGCCCAATGGTCTATGGATGATAGGCGGTACTCATATCCAGACGCGTACCTAAAGATTTATATAACGACTACCAAAAATAAACGAGCATCATGATCAGAAATAATCTAGATTAATACGCCATGTCTCAAAACTACCTCCTTTAAGTAAATTCGGTTTAACTTATTTATTTTATCAGTTTCCTTGATTGCCAAGAAGTGAACTGACTTAGTCGGTCGATCCACGAATCACGATCACCCATATCGTGTCACACCACTAGGAGTCTTGGGTAACTTAGTAATGAAATCCGAAGAATTATGTTCCCACTTCCACAAAGGAATCTCAAGTTGTTGTAGTAATCCATATGGCTTCTGATATTTCACTTTAACCTTAGAACAGGTCAAACACTTGCTCACGTATATAGCTATATCTGCCTACATATTAGGCCACAAATTGAACCTTTAGATCATGATACATTTTGTCGAAACCAGAGTGTATAGAATACTTGGACTTATGTGCTTCAATCATAACCAAGTCTCTCATATTTCCATATAAAGGCACCCAAAGTCTATCCATGAAGTACCAAATTCCATCGGGTTTCACTTCCAACTGTTTTTCCATCCCGCGTAAGGATTCAGATCCAACCTTTTCCACTTTCAAGGCTTCCATATGAGCTTCCTTGATTTGTTCAGGCAAATGAATGCTAATCATAAGCTTCAAAACTCGCACTCGCCGAGGTTTAGCGGTCTCCTTACTACCCAAGGTGTCAGCTACTACATTCGCCTTTCCTGGGTGATATTTAATAGCACAATCATAGTCGTTTAGCAATCCCACCCAGCGTTGCTACCTCATTTCAGCTCTTCTACTCAAAGATATGCTGAAGACTCTTATGATCGGTGTAAATAGTGTATTTGGTACCATAAAGTAATGTCTCCAGATCTTCAAGACAAAAACCACTACACCTAGTTCTAAGTCATGAGTAGTGTAATTCTTCTCGTGCACCTTTAATTGTCACGAGGCATAGGCTATTACTTTGTCACGTTTCATTGGGACACAACCAAGTCCTTGGATAGAAGCATCAAAGTAAACCACAAAATCATCACTTCCTTCTGGTAATGCTAATATCGGTACGCTACATTTTTTCTATATTAACAACTAGAAAGAGACTTCTTGACTCTCACCGCATTTATAGGTTGTTCCTTTATGGGTCAAGGCTGTGAGAGGTTGAGAGATTTTAGAAAATACCTCAATGAAACGCTGATAATATCCTATCAGTCTAAGAAATTGCCTTATCTCACTAGGTGTTTTGGGAACCGACTCCTTCTTTATGGCCTCAATCTTCATAGGATCCATGTGTATTCCCTTCTTATTAATAATGTGACCCAAGAATTTCATTTCATGAATCCAAAAATCACACTTAAAAAACTTGGTGTACAACTATTTCTTTCTAAGTAATTCCAAGATTAAACGTAGGTGCTCCTCGTGTTCCTCCTTGGTCTTAGAATAGATTAAGATGTTGTCAATAAACACGATAACAAACTGGTCGAGATAGGGTTTGCACACACGATTCATGAGATCCATGAATACTGTTGGTGCATTAGTCAACCCAAATGGTATGACCAAGAATTCATAATAACCATAACGAGTATGGAATGCGGTCTTCGAGATGTCTTTCTCTCTAACTCTTAGTTGATGATAACCATATCTCAGATCAATCTTTGAATAATAGTTTGATCCTTGAAGTTGATCAAACAAGTCATCTATATGAGGCAAAAGGTATCGATTCTTGATTGTAACTTTGTTCAACTCTTTGTAGTCGATACATATTTGTAATGTGCCATCCTTCTTCTTAACAAAGTGAACAAGTGCTCCCCACGGTGATGAGCTTGGTCGAATAAACCCTTTATCCAATGGCACTTGAAGTTGTGCAGATAATTCCTGCAGTTCGTTCGATGCTAACCAATTAGGTGCTCTCGCAATTGGAGCTACTCCAGGAGTCTAATCGATCTGAACCTCAAATTGATGATGAGGTCGTAGTCCAGACAGATCCTCTGGAAACACCTCTAGAAAGTCATGAACCACTGGAATATCCTTTATCTTATTTTCCTCTTGTTGCTTGTCAGTGACAAGGGCTAATATGGCTATGTGGCCTTTGCGTAGCCACTTTTTCAACTTCATAAATGATATGATGCCTATCAGGAATGCGAATGAACTTCTCGTTACAAATTACCTCTACTTGCTTCTTGGATAGCCAATCCATGCCCACGACCACATCGAAACTCCCAAGTGTAACAGACATAAGATCGATATTGAAAATATGACCAGCAAGGTCTATCTTGAAACCCTTAAATATGTGCGTTATGGAAATTTGCTTACCATCAACTAGTTCCACAGTATACTTAGATTCCAACGAAGAAGGCATATTGCTTAAGAGACTACAAAACTTAGTAGAGATAACGCACCTATCAGCTCAAGTGTCAAATAGTACAGAAGCAAAATGACCATTAATAGTAAATTTACCGATAACAGTAGTAGGGTCGTTTAGAGCCACACCTGAACCCATGACAAAGACTCTCCATTTAGCTCTACCATTGTTGCAACCATTATTGTCATCATTGCCATCATTGTTGTTATTTCCACCATTCCCGGTGCCATTTCCATTTCTCTTTAATTGAGGGTAGTTTCTCTTATAACGCCTTTCCTTTCCACACTCGAAGCAACCTTTTGGTGTTTCCAGGGGCTATTGGGGCTTCTTCATCAACTTCCCACTACAATCCTTCGTCGCATGTCCAACCTTCCTACAACGCTGGCATCGAAAACGACCACACTTACCGGTGCGGTGGTAGTTGCATCAGCTACACTTGGGATTTTTTTCCCACGTATCCACTCAATGCTTAGGATGAGAAAGATGATTGATTAAAGTTATATTAGTTGCCAAACCTTCTTTGCTATTATTATCACTAATGCTGCTGGGGCGGACTGTTTGATGACTAAATCTTGCTGCTAGTGTTATCCCACTTGTGTTTGTTGTTGGGCATTATAGGACCGGTTAAGGGTTGTCACTTATAACACAACATCACAAAGAGGAGAACAAACTAAACTTAATCAAACATTGAACTGGATTAACCACAATAGATGATACTAAGAACACAAGTAAGTAAGAGACAAAACAAGAGAACAAGATACACAAGTATATGGTTTTCAAGATTGCAGTATATTGCTTTCTCAAGTTCTATTATAAGTGTTACAAAGCATATGAAGAAAGTTACAAGAACTTGAGATACTTATACTACATCCTACAGTCGGCCATACTTTGAAGGCCAACTGGATACAATTGACTAGACACAAAACAAAATCAATTGTAGAGTCAAAAGGCAGATTGCCTTTTGACTAGTGACTATGACATGCCATAGCTCACATCCTTATATATTACAAAAAAGATAAAGTACATGAAGTAGAAAGTTACAGACTCAA
>BJCM01085452.1:0-12136 GCA_018326385.1 Flaveria bidentis
TGTGTCTTCCTTTTGTGCTTCCATCTTGTGCATCTTCTTTTAAAAAATTTATATCCTAATACAAATTTTCTAATAAAAGAAAACACACTTAATCTATCTATTACATTGCCATTGAATGAATAAATAAATTACATCCAAATACAAACACAAAAGAATAATATTACAACCCATTATGAATGAAATCAACCAAAACAAACATCCATTCAAAACCAAATCAACACAAGGTCAAGGCCAGGTTATGCACCAATATGAAACATTATAAACAACATTCAAGAACCAAATAAATCCCCATATGACCCTAAATTTTCAGCCAACATAAACCAAGAATTTAGGGTGTTTTTGTCCAAACAAAACACAATCAACCATTTAATACCTTTCTTTCAAGGTTTAATCACAATCATGTTAGATATAACCTTGAAAGGTTGGGATTTATAACATTACCACAAAACAGTCCCTATAAGGTTGTTAAAGACCCATAAAACCAATTTTACAATGACAAATGAAACTAGTCATCCACATATCCGGCTCTAGATGCTAATGTTGGGTTTGTTGGACCATTATCAAGATAGTTTAACCATTTAAACTTGAAAAACGCAGCGGAATAATACATGAATTTTATCATTTTAAATCTGAAAATTATGGCTCATATCATAACTACAACAAACCCAAGAATATAAGGATCATTTATATGTGAATGGACTAACTATCAACAAGAAATAACAACCAAAATAAGACATACAAACACCTTTGTAGAGCTGTTGAAAAACGTGATGTAGGAGGAAGAAAATGATGTTGTTGAAAAGCAAAAACACCAAGGATAGGTGTCCTCAAGCTTCCATACCCACAAGCATCAAGCAAAGACCACTCTTGCTAGGATTTGTGCACCAAAAGCTCAAAGAACAAGCTGCTGGAACACTTTCCAGCCATGAATCCCTTCAAGAAAAGGAGAGAATATGTTCTTTTGGTTCTTGAATGTGTGAGAGATAGTAGAAGGTTGAGTGTTGGACCAATTTTGATTGTGTGGTGTTTCAAGAAACAAAAGGCACATCCCCCACAAGGGGCGGCCGAAAGTTTCTACTAAAAAGGGGTTTTTCCCCCCAAAACTTAAACACCCTTTTTTTTACAATATTAACTAGTCACTAATTGAGTTAAATAATCAACCTTTTAATTGTAAACTCACACACTCCTTTATTATTTGATGTTATTTAACTAATTAAATAACATTACAAACAATACCTATGAATAAAATATCCCTATACATTGTTCAATCTCATATGCAACTTATTTAGAAAACCCATTTTCTAAATTGGTGTATTTATTTAATTGCATGATCATATCATCAATTAAATAATAATTGGCATTTGCTAAGCTTGTTATTGGGTATGACCCCACTTAGATCATAACGTATTAACCACATCAATGTTCTATGTGTCTTGGGCATAAAGAATCCAACAAAATCAAATCTGATTTTCAGTTCCATTATTGACCTAGGGTTTGATGTTCATTATTAGTTCAAAATCCGCCATTTTAGGTTACAAAATTTAAAGACTTTCACCTTTTTTTCGATACTAATGTTGTAGAGAATCGACAATGAGGACTGATTAGTAAAAAAATGAATCTTAGAACTCAGATTGTTAATAGTGATGTGATTGATGAAGAAAAGTGTGTTTCGCTCGTTGCACTTTAAAGTCTCTCAAATTTGAGAAGTACTAAATGACCTTTTGAGATTACTTTAAATAGTCAGATAATGGCTTTTACAAGTTTTTACAAGTTTCAGATAATTGTACTGTAACAAATGCTGAAAGATTTTGGTTATTCGCATTTGCGTATTGTTACAAATGCGAAAGTAGAGAATTTAAGAAGATTTGTTCACTGTAGCGAATGTGGTTGAACAAAGTTAATTGGCATTTGTCCATTGTAACAAATTCGGTTGAAGAAAGTTAATCAACATTCGTCCACTGTAGCAAATGTTGTTCAACAAAGTTAATCAGCATTTGTCCACTGTAGCAAATGTGGTTGAAGAAAGTAAACCAACATTTGTCACTGTAGCAAATGTGGTAGAGTAAATTTCCTAAACCACATTTACTTCAACAAATACGACTGAAGAGTGAAGTTGTCTGTATTTCTTGATCAACATCATAGTGACAAAATAGATTAAGCACTTGTTTATTCATTTTTTTGAAAATACATTGGAAGTGTTGATGTTACCCACATTCAAGAATGCAGATGAGCAAAAACAAATGTGGCAGTGAAAATGTTTCCGTATTAACAAATGCGGTAGAACACTTTGTCCTCATAGGCTTTTAACACTTCCAACTTTTATGTATACTTGTTTGACACAAATGCAGTAGAGTAAATTCCTTATCCTCATTAGTTTCACTTCGTTATGATATAAAGAATTACCTGCATTGGTTATATGCATGGGTTACCTTCACCCGCATTGACAAATGCACTTACCCGCATTAAATTTTGAACTCAATCAAAACTTAATGTTTCTGTTGAGAGGTTCTCAATTTTGGTTTTTCTTGTTATGAAGAACTATCTTTGATTGAATAGTCTTATGAAGTTGTTAGCTGTTGTTGGGTTTATCAATTCTTGTCTAGATTGACTTGTATATCAGAAGTGATACAAGTTTCCTATTATTTGGCTAATTTTTGAGTTCTTATGCTTCCTAGAATATGCATAAGCTAAGATACTATAGTATAACTTTTGCACTAACACAGACAAACTCTTTTAAATTTTAAGTAAATAACTGTACAAACTGGTCAAAATTTTAAATTACTCCCCCTAAAGGTTATATCTACATCTAGATAGAAACTTTAAAGATTCAAAACTTTTGAATATGAATTAATTTTGATTTTGTTTGAAGAATGAATAGAAGTATATCTTTTGTTAGTATCATATCAATCTTACATTACACATGTGCATTTTTTGTAATAAAATGGACATGTTTATGAACTTATTGATTAAAGGTATGTTTGTCCTGTTAAACTTATACCTGGTTAATATTTTAATGCATGTGATATTTATCATGTTTTTGTTTGTTTGATTATTCAACATGTACCTCACACATAAAAGCATGGAATGATCAACCATCCTTATTTAATATATAGTAGAACTTTTTCATAACTTGATTTACTTGGTCACTTAAGTTATGAGATCTCATTTTCACTAATCCTCATTGGGATTCTTTTACTTTGATCCTTTTCATGATGATCCATATTAGGATTCTTTTCACTTCACTTTGGAAGGTGATCCATGATTGGATTCTTTTGTTCATTCACATGAAATGTATTGTTATTATAGATTCATCCAATTTGGATGTGTTCCTCATTGGGAATCTTGTGGATCAATACATTTGCACTATGTGATTGTTTCTTGAGCTCTTTACTTAGCAAAACAGAGATGAAACTTGATGTAGGTGAAAGAGATTCAAAAAGTATCATTACCTGGTGTGTTTAGGTTACTACACACATATACACTTAGATAAGCTAATACATACTAATACTTTGAGATGAGAGTTTCACCATTGAATAAGACTCTAACTCATCATAGCATGTATCTTCTCATCCAAGTTGAGTCTACCAACATATCTGGTAAATCATGACAATCTTTCAAATTTTAAATTAAGCACAATGAATGATAAAATGACTGTAATTATATCATTTCCCTTGTATTCTTTTCTTCTTTAAAATTGACTTCTTTTTGTGATTTTCTAATATTTTTAAGTCATTTTTGATGTTTTGAGTTTATGCAAGGTTAATCATGCCAACTGATTGAACTAGATATTCAAATATACTGGGTTAAAATGCCTTGGAGAATAAATCAGCTAATTCATTTTCAGTTGGAACTTGAATCAGTTTGATTAGCCCTTTTTTTGTACAGTCTCTCAAAAAATAATATCTAATTTCAATGTGTTTTGTTTTTGAGTGTAGAACTAGATTATTTATGATAAAAACAGTTGTTGCGTTGTCAATATGAATTGGGGTATGCAAGAAGTTAAAACCATAATCAAGCATCTGGTTTTGAATCCGATGAACTTGTTAGCAACAAACTAATGTTGCAATATTCTCAGCTTCTGATGTTGAGATGGATATGTTTGTCTGGTTCATGCACTACCAGGAGACCAGTCTGGGACCAAGAAATTGACAACCGTCAGAAGTGGAATTCCAATTGAAGTTGCATCCTACATAATCACTAACAGTGAAGGCATAGAGATTGATGTCTCCTTGTTTTGGATACCATGAACCAAGAGCTAGTTTGCCCTTAAGATATCTTAATAACCTCTTAAGAACATTCACATGAGATTCCTTAGGATCAGCTTAATATCTAGCATACACACAAACACCAAACATAATATCAGGCCTACTGGCCGATCATAGATCGATTATGAGTCTGATCCATTGATTTGCCTTCTTGATTAGGTCCGATCTTCACTATATTATCAACATGTGTTCTCATAGAGAGATAGTCAGCAAAGTGGAATTTCTTCAATATTATTTCCACATATTTTTATTAATTGATGAAAATTCCATCTATTGTTTGTTGGACATGCACTCCTAAAAATAATGTGAGTTCCCCCATTGCACTTATTTGAAATTTTGAATGCATAAGGCCTTCAAAGTCCTTACAGAGTTGCTTGTTTATTGAGCCAAAAATGATATCATCCAAATATATCCGGACTAGCAACATGTCTTCTCCTCTTCTCTTTTTGAAGAGAGTCTGATCAATCTGTCCTCTTTCATATCCATGTTCAAGAAGTAAAGATGATAGATTCTCATACCATTTTCTTGGAGCTTGATGAAGACCATACACGGTTTTGTCAAGATTGTACACCCTGTGAGGGAAATTAGGATCTCCAAATCCAGGTGGTTGACTCACATATACTTCTTCAGCAATCTTTCCATACAAGAAAGCACTATTTCCATACAAGAAAGCACATTTCACATCAATTTGATAAACAGTAAACTTCATGGACACTGAATATGCCAGAAAGATTTTTATTGTTTCTAATCTTGAAATACGTGCAAAAACTTTATCATAATCAATTCCTTCTTCTTGTGTATACCCGTGTAAGACTATTCTCGCTTTATTTCTGATGTCAATCCCTCTATCGTCATTTTTTTCTGTACAGTCATCTGGTTCTGATAGGGTATTGTCATTCAGAAAGATCTACCAGTTGCCATACTTCTTGCTTCTTGAACTGCAGTAATTATTCCTACATTGCTTCAATCCCGCTATTGTCTTGAAGAGCCTCTTTGATGTTTTTGGGTATTGTTTGACAAAGAAAGCATGAGAACAAACAGATGTTTGCAATACTTGACTTGCTTCTTGTCACCGTTTCATTGAGTTCACCAATAATGTTGTGTACTGGACGATTCTTGTGTATTCTAGTTGTTGGAATTGAGTTATGGTAAGAGGCACCTTCATCTTGTACTGTTGGGGAGTTATGAAGATAATCAAACTCTGTTTAAGTGGCTGCTTTAGCATTTGCAGCACTTTGATTGCTTTCATCATTAGAGATTTTTTCTGTTTCAACAGGAGGAGTACCTTACTTTTGATTTCTAATCTCAGTGGATAGATCTTTTGAATGTGATGGTAACAAGTTGGGACCGACTTCAGTTGAAACACATTGATTTTGAGGTGGTTGTCTGACAGGATTAGCTTGGAGTGAAAGATCTTCATTCAGTTTCTCGGTAGAGGTAGGAGAAATCAATGAAAAGTCATCTCTTCTTTCTACACCTAAAGAAGGTTTAGCTGATTGTAGGTTTCTTGCATCGGACAACTGAAATCAATCAAAAGAATTTGTAAATTAGTCAATATCAAACAATCAGTCAGGACCACTGTAGATTTGGGAAAAGAGTGTTCCTTGAATTGCAAATTTGTTTATTCATCAATAATGTTTAATCTAGGATTAAACACTCTGTAAGCCTTTGATACAGAAGAATAACCTACAAAGAATCCTTCATTAGACTTGGATAAAAGTTTTCCCATATAGTCTAAGGTGTTTAATATTAAGACATGACTACCAAATGACTTGAAAAATCCAGTAAATGGTTTTCTATGAAACAATAGTTCATATGGAGTCATGTTGCTTTCTTTAACAATGAGAGTTCGACTTTGCACAAAGCACGATGTGTTAACTGCCTCTGCCTAGAATGTAATTGGCAGTTTAGCATCGGCTAGCATTGTTCTTGCTGCTTCAATCAGTCTTCTATTTCTCCATTCAGCTACCCTATTTTGTAGAGGAGTTCTAGCTGCACTGAATTGATGGGTGTTGCCTTGGTTGCCCAAAATGAACTCATGTCTTCATTTCTAATCTTACTTCCATTATCACTTCTTATTGTTTTGACCTTATTATCATGTTGGTTTTTAGTTTTCGTTATAAAGTCTTTTATTATATGGGATGTCTCATTTTTGTGAAGTAAGAAGAAATCCCTTGTAAATCTTGAAAAGTCATCAATGATCACCAAACAATATTGTTTCTTTCCAATACTGATAACATGCGTTGGTCCAAACAAATCCATATCAAGTAGCTTCAATGGAGCATTGTTTGTGTTCATCAACTTTGGTTTGTGAGAAGATTTATTTTGTTTTCCTTTGAGGCACGCTAAACAATGATCAACAAAATGAAATTCTTTTTGGGGTAGACCAATGACATGGTTTCCTTTGACCAAACTATTCATGTTTTTAAACTTTATGTTCCCCAAGCATCTGTGCCAAAGCTGAGACTCATCAGATGATGCTTTAGACAGAAGACATGTCTCTTCTATTGGTGTTATAGAATTCAGGTTTAAGACATAGGTGTTATTCTTCCTCACAGTCTTTAGGACAACCCATTCTTCAGAAATCTAAAATCCTGGTTTTAGAATGTAGCATTGAGTGTTGGTAAAATGAGTTGAATATTTCGTCATAGATCTGAGACATGCTTAGAAGATTGAAGTTCAATTGTTCATATTAATTCACTTTATCAAAGCTCAGCATCCCATTTATGACAGATTCTTCACAAGTAATTCTTCCACCTTGTGAATCTCCACCGAATGCCATAGTAGATCCTTTTATAGGCTTGAAGTCATGAAGGAGGGAACGATCTCCAGTCATGTGGCGGGAGCATCCACTATCCACGTACCATAAGTTATTGGACTTATAAGGATGACCCTGCAAGCACAGAAGAACTAATTAGAATATGGAACCCAAGCCATAATGGTCTTGGGTTTCCCGTTTCTATCCATGATGGTGACCTCTTGATTCTTTCCCCTAAATTATGATTTAGAGAGAGGTGTCCTGGGAGATTTCTAATGATATTTTGATTGCGTCATCTCATTAACATCGACTAAAGAGTCTGAGGACTAGTGAAACCTTTGGTCCCTATTTCTTTGAAGAAATTTGACCCGTTATTGATTACCAAACATCGTTTTTGTTTTGGGAAGGTCATACATTTGCTTGATGTTGTGAAGTTTGTTTCTTTGACTCTTCCAAAATTATTTCATGTTACTCCTGTCATTATTTGATCTAGACATCCTAGATTGATTGTTATGAAAATGACTTCTAATAATGGGTTTCATAGATGATGTTGTCAAGATGGGTTTGTTCTGGCGAATTCTTAATCTTTTTTTTATTGAAGTAACAATCAGATGTATTGTGATTTTTTATATCACAGACTAAACAATACTTTTAGAAATAACAGTTTGTTTATGTCACAGATAGAGCAGTATTGAATAAAAAAACACTATTCTGTTTTGTGATTAAACATCTCAAATAAGTCACAATACATATGTTGGTTTTTTAATCTAATTTTGCTTTTGTAGACTTAGTTGATTTGCCAGTTCTCAACTGAGTCATAATATTTGGTTTAGGGGTGGAATCAAAATTAGCCTTTTTAGTAGTTTGCTTCACAACACTACTTTTGTTTACTGTTTTAGACTGTTTTTGTTTCCTCAACCCATTCTTTACTTCTTGCTCCAACTGATTAAGATGCTCCTTATTGCATATGTCAAAACCTACTACTTGTCTAGATTTTGAAGATTGAGGGTCTGACTGGATTTTTGTTTTTGAAATCAGTAAGTTCTTGTATTTCTTTTGTAGTGAAACCTTGTCTGATTTGCTTGAATTTTTTGGAGATTTAATCTCATTATCAAAACTGCTTTCAGTAAAGGTTTCACTGACTTCATAATTTTATTCTTTCCTTTTGAAACAACAGGTATAAATTTCATGAAGGGGACAACGACCTTGATTCGGCTTGTTGATTTAATGACATTCACTGTCTTGTCTAAAAACTCCTTGATTTTAATTAGGTGATCTAATTTGATTTTCTCCTCATTTGTTTAAATGTAATCATTTGGTTTGTTTTGAGGATTTGTGACTTGTTTTTCTATTGTTTTTGGTTCAATAATATTACGTTCATTTTTTTTCTTTGAGTGTAACTGATTCAGGCATGACAGTGTAGTTGTCATTGTAGGGTGACAAGAGTTATACCCAATCCCAGATATATCTTTGGGATCCTTTTGTGAGTCAAGCATCTCTTGCAGCTTGACTGAAGACAATTGAAACTTTTCAAGTTTCACTTTAGTATGTGTTTGTTCAGCTTTTGATTGAACTAACTTTTCAGTTAGTTGCTCATTCTTAGCTGCAATAGTGTATTTCTCACAATGCAATTTTTGAATATCAGAGATGAGATTTGATTTTAATTTCAAAGCCTTTAATTTCCCTCTTAAGCATCTCTGACTTGACCTTCTCTTCTTTTATTGTGTTAGCCAGTTTATGATTGTGCTCTCGATAACCTTGCAGTTCTGTAATGCATTTATCACTACACAGGTTAGATTTTACCTCAGATGGCATGGAAGATAGACCATCATTGATGTTAGCCATGAGTGCAAGATTCTAGAATTGAGGCTTTACTTCATCTACATAGAGGCTCCAATCACATACTACATCTTGCTTGATAACAAGAGCATTTGAAGATGACTGACTGCTTTAATAAGCTTTACTAGTCAGTTGTGGCTGATTCTGATAAGGTTGTTGGTGTTGTTGATGATGATACTGTTGTGGGTGATTGTTGGAATGAATGCTTGTGCTTGGTTGTGGAGATGACTGACTCTGAGAATTCCTTTAGAAATTGTTGTTTCTTTTGGGAGCATTACATTCTCTAGAGAAGTGGCTAGTCATGCCATAGTTCAAGCACTTCACCTTGGATTTGTCATATCCAAGTTTGGTGTTTTCATTAAGGCTAAGCTTTCTTCCTTTTCTGAGAAACTTCTTCACTCTCATTGAAAGCATAGCCATTTGCCACTGCAAATCCATTTCTTCTATATCATCTGGATCCAATTCTTCCAAGTCTTCCTGGATTAGAGGAGCAGAACTAAGTCTACGTCCCAGATAGGCTACAAAGCTAGCAACAAAAGCATTGTATATTGGCTTTTGCTCTTCAGATCTTGGATCATCAGGAGTAGTTGAGGGAGTTGCAGAGAACCGTGTTGGTAGTGATGATGTTAATGGTTTGTTAGTTGGTGGTGTTGCAATGAAACCTGTTGTCTTCACTTGATCACTTGAGGAAAGAAAATCATCATCCTTAGTAATGAAAGCATTTTCTACATAGCGAGTATCTGTAGGGAATTTGTAAGCTTCAATAACTCTGGGTCCACCATTGGAAGGAAATCTTTCTGCCTTGTGATTGTTGATGATTTTACAAGATTCACATGGGTATTCTTTTTAAAAACTAAAGATGAAACTGCAAAAACCTTAAAATCTTTTATTCTTAAAATAGAAAATCAAATTGTTCACAAGGTTAAAATAATTAGAAGTGATCAAGGGACTGAGTATAAGAACTTTTTTCTTGACTCATTCTATAACTCAAAAGGGATTGCCAGACAATATAGTGCTCCCAGAACTCCTCAACAAAACGGTGTTGCTGAGAGGAGGAACATGACACTTATTGAGGCTGCTCGAACTATGTTAGCTGATTCAAAACTACCTCTAACATTCTAGGCAGAGGCAGATAGCACTGCATGCTATGTGCAGAACAGAGTTCTTGAAGTTAAGCCACATGGGAAAACCCCTTATGAGCTATGGAACAAGAGGCCACCGTTCATTGGCTTTCTAAGGTCCTTTGGCAGCAGGTGTACCATCTTTAACAAAAAGGACAATTTAGAAAAATTTGCTGAAAAGTCGGATGATACTATCTTTGTTGTATACTCTTCCAGCTCCAAGGCTTACAGAGTGTACAACATTAAGAATCAACAATTTGAGGAGTCATCTGATATAGTTGTTAATGAGCACACTCCTTGTGTTAGGGGGAATGACCCTAATCGTATTTTTGATTTAGAATTGTTTCCAAACTATTCTAAACCATCTTGTGAGAATGTTTAAGTTGGAAAAGGTGCTCAAAATGATGTTGATGCTGCTGCTGACGATCAACTGTTTGAGCTACCCAGGCCTAGTACAAATTCTCCAAGTGCTGCAATACATCAAGCTTCCACCATTCATAGATCTGATAGCTTAACCATATCAACGAATAGTGAAGATTCAACAAGAGAATCACTTATTGAGCCTCAAAACTCATCAGGTGATCCACCATAACACTAGGCTGAAGGAAGTAGTATTTTGAAGGAACAGGCAACTGTTAATAATACTTCACAGCCAACCATTGATGATGTTTCTCATTCATTCAATCAGTCCTCATTGAATGACTTTGAAACAACAGTTGGACAGAGTGTTCTAGTTCCTGAGCATAATATGTCCAACCTAGATCTATCCCTGCAACTGGAAGTGATTCCTCGTCTTAGGATTCATAGCACTCATCCTACTGAGAACATCATAGGGGATGTCACTGTGGGTGTGAGAACAAGAGGACAGACTCATCAAGGAAATGTCGTCTTGTACTCATGCTTTCTATCTAAGATGGAACCTAAGAAGGTAGAAGATGCCATGAAAGATAGTAGCTGGCTTGAATCAATGCAAGAGGAGTTGCTTCAATTCAAGAGAAAGAAGGTATGAAACCTATGTCCGCTACCATCTGGTCAAGTACCAATAGGCACTAAATGAGTTTTCAGAAACAAAAGAGATGATAGAGGATTGATCATCAAGAATAAATCAATACTTGTGGTTCAAGGATACACAGAAGAGGAAGGAATTGATTATACTGATGTCTTTGCACCAGTTGCAAGACTTGAGGCAGTTAGGATCTTCCTTGCTTATGCTGCATCCAACGACTTCACTGTCTATCATCTTGATGTCAAGTGTGCCTTTCTATATAGGGATACAGATAGGGAAGTCTATGTATGCCAACCTCTAGGATTTGAAGACCCACAACACCCCAACTATGTGTGTAAATTGGATAAAGCTCTATATGGGCTGCACCAAGCACCTAGGTTGTGGTATGAGTCTCTGTCTCAGTTTCTTCTGAAAAATGGCTACACTAGAGGTACCATTGACAAGACTCTCTTCTTTAGAAAGTTTGGAAAGGACATCTTGCTTGTTCAAGTCTATGTCGATGACATCATATTTGGTTCCTCAAATGACCAATGTGTAAGGACTTTGAGACCATTATGAAGAAAAAGTTTGAGATGAGCTCCATGGGGAAAATGGAATTTTTCCTTAGGATTCAAGTAAAGCAAATGAAGGAAGGGTTTTTCATCAATCAATCTAAGTATGTCTCCGATATCTTAGAAAGATTTGAAATGAAAGATTGCAAGCCTGCCAAGACACCCATACCTAGAAACCATAATCTTTGTCTTGACCTTGAGGGGGAGGATACTGATCAACATCAGTATAGGGCAATTATTGGTTCTTTGATGTATCTCACAGCCAGTAGACCTGATATTATGTTTGCTACATGCATTTGTGCAAGATATTAGGCTACTCCAAAGGTGTCTCACCTAGCTGCTGTTAAGAGAATCCTAAGATACATCAAAGGAACACCTAAACTAGGTCTATGGTATCCTAGAAATAAGGATTTTAATCTCTATGGATACTCTGACAGTGACTATGGTGGCTGCAACATTGAGAAGAAATCAACATCAGGAGGATGTCAATTTCTTGGTGGAAGGATCATCTCATGGCAATGCAAGAAACAATCCTGTGTCTCTACATCAACTGCTGAAGCTGAATACATTGCTACTGCTAGCTGCTGTGCTCAACT
>BJCM01085453.1:0-16897 GCA_018326385.1 Flaveria bidentis
TTAACCAACTTAAATAACATTACAAATAATGTCCATAAACAAAATATCCTTATAAGTTGTTCTGTCTCACATACAATTTATTTAGAAAACTCATTTTCTAAATTGGTGTAAGTATTTAAATGCATGATCATATCATCAATTAAATATAAATTGGTGTTTACTAAGCTTGTTATTGGGTATGACCCGACTTGGATCATAACGTACTAACCACATCAATGTTCTATGTGTCTTGGGCATAAAATCCAACAGAGCTAACACTCCGCATTGAGTGTGAACCTCCATACATTTGCTTGCAAGCCTTTCTTTCGTTCGTTCATTCATTAATGCATGCATTCTTTCATTTCGTTCCTCTTTTTATTATCTTTCACTTTACGTTGCATAATACTTTCATTTCATTCATTAACATTCAACTTAAAGCCATGGGAAAATAAACATACATAACAGGAACATTAACATACACATACCACATCATCATACAAGGCATCATACATACATAACATACATCATACATACCCTCATGCATAAGCATCAATCATACAACATAACATGCCCATCATAACATCTATGACCTCAAAAGTCAACTTACATAGCCCCCAGGAACCTCCCAAGTCAAAGCCTAAATTACACCTTTCTCCAAAAAGTCAGGAAATTCTACGTGTTCATTCGCATTTGTCTTAGTTCATCCGCATTTGTCTTAGTTCATCTGCATTTCTTCTACTTCATCCGCATTTGTTATACTTCATCCGCATTTGTTATAGTTCATCCGCATTTCTTCTACTTCTTCCGCATTTGTTATAGTTCATCCGTATTTCTTCCACTTCATCCGCATTTGTTATAGTTCATCTGCATTTCCCATACTTAGTCAATGCTCATCCACATTGACTTTCATCCACATTGTCTTTCATCCACATTTGCCAACACATAAGCAGTTTTCTCTAAAATTAGCCGTGTGAACTACTGTTTGGGCGCATGAGCAGCCTAGGGCACACTATTCATCAAATTTAGTCCCTAAATCTCATCTTTCATGTTCTAAGCTTAACTCTTACATTCTAAGTCTTAGAAACACAATCATAACATCATTATATCATGAACATAGTCCAGAATCACACCATAACATCATCATACTCACATTCAAACATATGGGTATTAAACCCAGTTTTATAAAAACATACATCCATGCATTTCTAGCCCCAAAATCAGTTAAAACATATAAAAAGAGGGGTTCTAGAACTCACCTTTGCAACTCTTGAGTATGGCTTCTTCCAAACTGGTTTGCAATGAGTTCCACCGCCTAGAGACCCACTAAAAACATACACCCGAACACACACAAACACACATAAGCATACACCCGAGGACATAACCGGTTAAGAATACCATTAAACCATGAATTCATACCTTGAATTCAAATTTTCAGCTTGTTTTTCTACAAAACCCGAGAGTTTTCAGCTCTCATTTCTTCTCTTTCTAAAAATATTCGAGAGTTGATGTGAATAGGCAACATGGGCGGCCATGTTGCTTTATTCACCAACTTTTGAAGACTTTTGTATTTTTTACACTTTTTACCCCTTAACTTGGGTAAAATATCATTTCTTTCTTTTTTTCTTCACTTTATTCTTCTTTCTTTGATTTAAAAAAAAATAACCGGGTGTTACAATCTCAAATCTATTTCATAGATATAACCAACAGTTCCCCCCTCTTTTACTCTCTTTTTCATCTGAACTATTCCAAAAGTTAAATTCACCCATAAACTGCCTTTGTTCTTCACTTCCTTCACCTTTAAGCTTTCTAAATGGCCAACCTTAACCACATATTCAACCCTGATTTCTCCATACAACTTCACATGCATCACAATCTTGTTGAACTCTGAGAAAGATTCTAGTTTCTCAAAGGGGTTTGCCAATTTCTTGCTCTGTCCAACTACTTCATCTACTTGACCATTTATCCTCCACTATATAAGGATCAGTTGTTAGAATTCTAGAAGACCTACCAAGAGGTCATTATGGACTTGGAGAAGGCACTGTCTACCACAGTATAGGGGAGGACGATCTTCATCACTCCAGCCACTATTAACACCCATCCTTAGTTGGATGATGAAGAAGGTGAGTTGTCCTTCCCAAAGGAAGCTATTAATCATTCCTTTGAGCAGATGGGATATGAGGGAGGGAGATTTCTCTATAAAAACCTTTAGGAAAAGGAAGGCCTCATCCCAACGGAAGTACCTACTTCATGTGGTTATCTACAGCTTATCCAACAAGCATGGGGGATGGGACCAGATTCCTTAAGATATCTCCTTTATAGTCCATGGAATGGTCCAGGGGTCATATTCAGGTACTCACAATTTGTTAATAAAAATTTACTTTCTAATTTGGAATCCTTAGAGTATTATACCCTAGATATGTTCGACACATTCTCAACTGTGAATAAGGCTCATAGTTGATGGGGCAGGTAATATTCTAAAATTGGGACAAATGAAGTCCGACGTCTTTAAAACAATGAAGAAGCCAATTGTTGGCTTCTCTAGAGTATAAACAACCCTTGTCCCAAAAATGTTGGGGCTCATTGCTTATTGTGACAACCTACCAACATAAGCTAGTGTTGAACCCACACCTTCTACTTCTTAACCACCATAATAGCCTAAAATAATCCTCATCTCAGAAAATACAAACGAACCCCTACACAAGCTCCTTAGCTTGTGCAGACCCCCATATCACTACCCACAAAGGAAGAAGTGGACATTGGAGCTCCCACTTCTCGTGAGAAGCAAACCACTCTCATCTCATCAAGAATCAGTGTTGAAGTCCCTCAAGCTCAGCCTGATGAGCTCATTAGGCCATCAGCTTTAAGCCTTCACTCAGAGTCTCAAAACTATAGTGAACAAAATTCAAGCGATAGTTACCATCCCAGGCTCTTAATGTAAACCAACCCATATCCAACCTAGAATTCTATGATGATAAAGACATGGGATTCAATGAGTACCATGCGTCTCTCTATTCCTCCCTTACTAAAAGAGAGATGAGTACTCCTAACTCTCCCTCGTCTAGCCTACATCATTCACCCATCACTGAGGTGGATCTACCTGAACCTATTCAGGAGATCCATATGGAAAAGGCTCTCACTTCTGCAAGTGATTACATCATTAAGACCTCAACCATAGCAACTCAGCCCATTGACACTTCACTTGAAGTTGTCAGTGAGCAGCGGAAATGCAGCTGCCAAGAACACCATGCTAGTGGTGAGAGAGAATACTTTGGTCAAATTCTCTCATCCCCCCATGATTCTTTAGATGAAGATGAGGGAAACATGAGAATAAAAGTGCAAAAACTGTCAAAAACATGCTCCTATATAGTCTCTAAGGTCTGTCACTTGGAATTTCAAGTGACTACCTTACAAAACAGGGTCAATGATCAGCAACTTGAGATTTCTTATCTCAAGGATAAACTAGCTGGAAGACCTTTGAGGAGAGCTCATCCAGGAACACAATAACATATGGATGTGGTAGATCTAACTCCTAGCTCACCTATGAAAATGTGTGATGCTACCAAAAAAGGGAGAGAAAGTCTCAGCAATCATAGAACTTGGGAGTTTTTCACAAAGTATGGACTTTGATGACTCACCATCCTCACTTGAAGTTGTCCATAGTCAACAACCTCCTCTAGTTCACAATGATATGGACTCACTCATTCAAAGTCTATTTGAGGAGGTAATTCCAAGGGCAATATCATTCCCACCCCAAGGAGCTTCAAATACATAATTGGGTGGAGGTATGAATGCTGATCGAAGAGCCCTCATATTTCAAAGAGTTCAAGGGTAGCAAGAGATCTTTAATTTTCAGACCTTGAACTACTATGAAGGTCTTGATCTAGTCAATATGCCACTTGCCAACCCAAATCAATTCAAGAAAGCTAGAAAAATGGCTTAAAGGATTGTTGAAGTGTTCAAAGCAAGAAGACAAATATGAGCAGGCAATGTCATTGGTTAACTCAATGTTAAGGTGGACCTTAAGATTAGGTTCAAAGGGAAAACCTTGACTGAAGGCCCAGTGACAGAACCTGTGAGCACTATCACAAAACCAACAACTTTAGCATTATAATCCCTTAGTGAAACACCTGCTGGTGAAGGTGTATCACATCCTCTCTCTGGCCAAAGCCTAGATGCTACTCCAAGCAATAAAGGTCAAAGCTCTCACTACCCTGAGTCACAAAGGTATGTGGGTTATATAGGTAAAAGGATAATGACTCCTAAGGAGATTGAGGAGGAGGAGAGAGAGAGAGGAAGAGGAAGCTAAAGGGAGAAAGTTCCACTGGGTCTTCAGGCTTCATGGAAGTTGCATTCAAGGCTGCTCCCAAACCAATCACTCAAATTGATGAGTTAAGATCATTCAGGATTAACAACCTATAGACCAGGAACTATGATATAGATGAGATCATCTCCCTCCCCTTAGATGAGTTGAAAGAATTGGAAAACATGGAAATGTCATAAGTAGAGAAAGGAAGTAGAGGATGTAGAGTTGCTCCTTAAGATTAAGGAAGAAAGAAGGCAGAAAAGGTTGTACAAGCTTGCTCCACTCTCTCCCTAGTTCAAGATAGTCCTGCAAGAGAGGTTGTGGCAACTAAATAACCTCAGATAGATAAGGAGGCTGACAGACAAAACATGATAAACTACTTAAGTGCCATAGATCTGTATAAGGAAGTTGTACTTCTTCCCCTGTCATATGAATACATTGAGTTTGAATATCTCAAGCAGCTTGAGCTACAAGTTTAAAATGATCAAAAAGATGCTAAAAGGAAGATAGGGGAAGAAGTAGCAAAGTCAAGAGCCATCATCCAAAATATTCAAAAGAAGTCTGTTGATAGGTAGAGGATGATAAGCTTCTAGAAGTTGTATAGATTCTCCAAACAAAGACTTGGCCCAATGTCTCTATCCACCATGGATGAGCACATTAGGGTGATCGAGTAGAAGATCAAGAGAGTAGAGCTTGTTGACTTACACTCCCCACCAAGTCAAGCCCCTCCAAAAGTGGAGGTTAAGGTTGAACACCTTAAGAGAACACAACCTGGAACTCCTACTGAACCTCAGCAAGCTTCATCTTCTGATCCATAGTAGGGTCAAACTCCCTCTCTTTCTAAACTAGTAAGAGGGGAGGACCCAACTAAGAAGGACAACATAGAACAACCTGGTGTTGAAGACCAGTCCTCTTAGTCAGAGACTTTAAAGAAGAGAAAAAGGATGGCTAGAAGGAAAAAGTCAAGGAAAAAGTCCAAGTCATCCACCTCTAAACATCAGGATGAGTCAGAACATCCTGAGGATATGCAACAAGAGGTAGCTCAACCAATTCCAATCCAAATAACTATTCTTGCATCAGGAAGACCCACCTTGTGTTAGACCTCACTACTAATCCTAAAAGATGGCATGTTAATAGAGATCACAGTGGTCAAGATGTCCACACATGGAAGGACATGTTTAACTTTCCTCTACATGATCTTTTTGAAATAAGAAAATACTTTAAAAGTCTAAGTGATCATGACCATTTGATGAAGAAAGGTATGGTCATTATCATGATGAGTAATGTCAATATCTAAAGTCTTCATTGTTTTGGTAGCATCAGCCTAGGGGAGTTTGTCAGGTTTAATGAAAGGCTGATGTACCCAAAACAACCCAAGTCCTTCCTGCATGCATACATATAGTGCAAAGTAGAAGTTGCATCGAAAGTTTCATACTCTACACTAGAAAATATTCTAAGTATGAAATTTTCCGAAGCCAAGACCGACATCTTCTGAAGCCAAAAGTGAAGTCTTCCGAAGCTTCAAAGACAGTCTTCCAAAGCCAATGAAATGAAGAAATATTTCATCCAAAGGGTTTTAAAAAATGTCTTATCTTATGTACTTTTCTGTAAAGATGGACCCCCTTCCTCTACAACTCTGATAACTCACCAACTTATACAAGTTGATGAAAAGATCCATGCTTTTGGTAACTATACATTGAGGTATTGTGTCTGTAAGTTTCTACTTTATGTACTTTTATCCTTTTTGTAATATGCTACGTTGTGAGCTATGGCATGTCATAGTCGCTAGTCAAAAGGCAATCTACCTTTTCACTAAACATTGGTCTTATATTGTCTAGACAATATGTTTCCAGCTGGCTTTCTAAGTATGGCTGGCTGTAGAATGTAGTATAAAGTATCTCAAGTCCTTGTAACTTATTTCTTATGCTTTGAAACCCTTGTAATAGAACTTGAGAAGCAATATACTGAAATCTTGAAAACCAAATACTTGTTGTTGTTCTTATGTTTATGTTCTTGTCTACTTGTGTTCATAGTATCATAACTAAGTCTTAGTTTCCTATTTGATATGTTAAGTGTTCTATATACTCTCCTCATTATGAGACTAAGTGTAAGTGACCATCCCTTCAATGTTCTTGTAGACTTTGAAAGACATATTGTCATGGGATGATTCAAATTATTCTCAACTACCTTTTGGAGGGAAAGTGTAAGGTTATATTAGAAACGATGATGTAACCAAAGCAACCAAAGAGCTTAAGGCATGCATGCACTAATGTACAATGTAGCAGTTACTTCGAAAGTTTTATACTCTTCATAGAAAAATATTTGAAGGGTAAAATCTTCTGGAGCCAAAGAACAAATCTTCCGAAGCCAAAAATAAAGTCTTCCAAAGCTTCAAAGACAAAGTCTTCCAAAGCCAATGAAGTGAAGACTACTTTTTTTGGGAGACTGAGAAGGCATGTTTTCTCTGATCAAACTACTTTCCACTGCAACTAAAGACTCACCAACTTGTATAAGTTGGTGTAAAGGTCCATGCTTTTATAACTGTAGAGTAAGATTTAGAGTTTGTAACATTCTACTTTGTACCTTTTATCCTTTTTGTAATATATTAGGATGTGAGCTATGGCGTGTTATAGTCACAAGTCAAAAACTAATCTGCCTTTTGACTATACATTGATCCTGTTATCTAGATTCGTGTTTCTAGTAGGCTTTCAAAGTATAGCCGGTTGTAGGATGTAGTATAGGTATCTCAGGTTCTTGTATTTTATCTTATGCTTTGTAACACTTGTAATCGAACTAGAGAGCAATATACAGCATTCTTGAAAACCATACTTGTCTTGTTATTGCTCTTTTGTTCTGACCCTTTACTTAGTTGTGCTCTTAGTATCTTTTATATAAACCCGGTGCCCTATTTGATATGTTAAATTTTCTAACACTCTCCTCATCATAATATTGATTGTATTTACCACCTTTAACTGGTCCTACATTTGGTATTAGAGCATTTCAGGCTCTTGATTGTAAGATCTCACCATCTTAAATCATCTCAGTTTCAAAAATCACTTCAAATCTAAATGGTAGTTATCACAAAGGTTGATATGGAAACTGATACCATGACAAAGTGTCCACTTGTTACTCTTGATGATTTTGATACTTGGTTCCAAAAGATGGAAGGCTTCATCAAGTCTCAAGACAACAAGATGTGAGCATCTGTTGTTTATGGACCTCATGTACCATGCACCACTTTAGCTACTACTGAAGGTGGTATAATACCAAAGGAAGTGGATGACTACTCTAAGAAAACTAGAAGAAAATAGATGCAGATCAGAAAGCCATGACCACCTACTAAACTGCTCTTGTAAACTCCATATACAGAGGTTTCTAGAAGTGTAAGACTACTAAACAACTATGGGATGCATTGAAGCTCATGTATGAGAGGTCCACTGAGGCAAAGGAGAACAAGAAAGACCTCTTGAAGAAGTAGTTAGAGAATTTCAAATTCAATACAGGTGAAACCATGACTCAACAATACTTCAAGTATGTTATGATTGTGGACACTCTAATCGATATTGGAGTAACTCTTGAGAATAGGGACATTGTAAGGAAGTTTATGTCCTCTCTTCCTAGAAATGGACACACTATTATGTGGTCATCAGGGGGATTGAAAACCTCAAGACCATTACTCTCACTGAGTTATATGGTATTTTTAGTGGCTACTAGATGGATATGAACATGCAAAATTCATATGGTAACTCCAACAATCAGCAGAGTTCAACCTTTCATGTTGATGAAAAGGATTGAAGAAAACCACGACATCATTTCATCTGCTACCCTAACAACTCACAAATGGGTCCTTTCATCACCTTCCCGAAGACACTAAGGGAGAGCTACATCCAAGGAAGCCCATTCTAATAGAAAAGCCCAACACAAGCCTTTGTGTCTACTAATGAAAGCACAAACAACTTTCTCTTCACCCTTGAAGATTTGGACTGTAATTTATCTAGATGACCTTGAGTACATGAAGATAGTCCAACAGACACCTCTTCTCACTCATAGAGACAAGAAATTCTACAATAGGACAGGGAGAAAGTTTCCTAGCAATGTATTCATAGAAAGTTTGGACTGGAAAAAAGCAAAATGAAGTGTTACAACTGTAACCATATGGGATAATTTGCTAAGGAGTGCAAGGAACCAAGGACAAATGATGGACAAGCACAACCCAAATCAAACTAAATTGAGGGAGCCCCACACACTAAAAAGCCCAAGCAGCAAGCTACAGTTGCTATTGTAGAAAGAGGCTTTGATTGGAGTTTCCAGGTTGAAGATGCATCTCCAAACCAAGCCCTGAGGGTTGATCATGAAGAACAAGGTATTACAACATCTTTGTACCCCATAATGCATTGCCAGATTTAACAGATTTAGGTCCTATACATTGGAGATGAGATTTGATCTTGAGTCCTTAAACATCTTAAAAGTTGATTTCAAAAGATCTAAAAATGACTACAAACTTAAAATAGAAGATTTAGAGAAAACCATTTCCACTCTTAAGCATGAACATACAAACTACGTGACTCATATTAAAGACCTCATCACTAAGTTAACTGAATGCCAGGCTAAGCTTGTGATCACCAAAGCTAGGGTAGTGTAATGTGTTCTAGAAAAAGAGACCTTAAAGAACATGTTATCCTCATCTTTGCATGCTAAAGTTTGTTATCAAAACAAGCAGGGACTAGGATCTATTAAGATAGCTCCTCTACACACAATACTATCTAAAAGATCTCCTAGGTATGGAACTTATCACGATGAGCTTCTCTTCATAGACCTTATTGAAGAAAATGATGAAGAGCAGATAGTGAAGGATGGATCTGAGATGACTAAAGAAGATCATCCTAACCAGGGTCATTATTCTCCTGAGTAGAGGAAGAAATCAGGGATGAAATGTCTAAGAAGAAGAACTCAATCAAAGCAGCCTAAAGACGATCAAAGATGGCTCAAAAGATCAAGGCCACCTTCCACTCCAAGCAAAACAAGTCTTTATCTATATAGGGTTTGAAGTGTTGAAGACTAAGGACTCAACTCTGAACTTTAGTACCAATAGACAAAGTTCATGTCCAACCAGTGTAATGAGTATAGGAAGGACCTCGTATTGGTTTAGTGATCATAGATGATTTCACAAGATTTACTTGGGTCTTCTTTCTTAGACCTAAGGATGAGACTCTTGAAGTCTTGAAGAACATCATTTTAAAAATTAGGAATCGATGGGATCATAAGGTCAAGACCATAAGATGTGATCAAGGAACTGAATTCAAGAACCAAATCCTTGATATATTTTGTGATGAAAAGGGTATTACAAGACAATATAGTACTCCTTAGCAAAACGGTGTTGCAGATAGGAGAAACATGACACTTATTGAATTTGTAATAAGCATGTTGTCAGACTCTAAACTGCCCATCACCTTTTGGGCAGAGGCAGTCAACACTGCTTGTTATGTGCATAACAGAGTTTTAGTAGTTTAGACTTATGGTAAGACTCCTTATGAACTATGGCACAAAAGGAGACTTTTATTGGTTTCCTCAAATCATTTGGATGTCCTTTCACCATCTTGAATACCAAAGATCAAGTAGCCAAATTTACTGAGAAATCAGATTATGGATACTTTATTGGATACACCTTCCAAGCTAAGGCTTATAGAGCATAAAATCTCTAAATAGAGTAGTTAAAGAGTCAGCCAATGTGACATTCGACGAGCACACATCTAGTGTGAAAGATTCTTGTCCTGATTGGCTATTTGATCTTGATTAAGTAACCAACTGTTATAACAAGTCTTGTAAAACTTATGAGAAGACCAAGCAAGAATATTACTTCCGCTTTAAGGGTAACTAACCCTGCAGATAGAGTTCCTATTAGCATAACCATTACAAATTTAGCTAATGCATGTAAAATGCCAACAAATTCTAGTTCAGAGGCACAAACCTCAAATGAAGGATCTTCAAATGTAGGTGGAAATGGTAGTGGTGACGGTGGTTGAGAATTTGTTGATGTTGTTAACCACTCCATGGAAGACAACATCAATGATGTCATATAGTCATTGGATCAAGCTTCTCTTGATAAGTGTGTTGATGTGGTGGGTGACACCTCATTGCCAAATTTATACTTCATAAATTTAGATCTGTCCAATCAACTTACTCAGATACCTAAACTCAAGATCCACAAGTCACATCCCACCACAAACATTATAGTAGATATTGACAATGGGGTGAGAACAAGAAGACAAACCCATGAGAAAATTTTTGTTTATACTCTTGTTTTTTGTCCAAGATAGAACGAAATAAAGTTTATGAGGCTTTGAAGGATGGAAGTTAGGTTAAAGCAATGCAAGTGGAATTACTTCAATTCAAAAGACAAAAGGTTTGGAACCTATGTCCTCTTCCTTAAGGGAAGACTATCATAAGAACCAAGTAGGTTTTTAGGAACAAGAAGGATGATAGAGGACTTGTCATCATGAATAAGGGATAGTTGTTTAAGGATACACACAAGAAGGAACTAGCTACACAAAAGTCTTTGCTCTTGTGGCATTATTTGAAGTTATTAGGATATTCCTAACTTTTACAGCATCCAAGGATTTCAAGGTCTGCCAACTTGATGTCAAGTGTGCTTTCTTATATAGGGTGATCGATGAAGAGGTGTATGTCAAAAAACCACCTAGCTTTGCAGACCCATATCATCCTGATTATGTTTGCAAGCATCTAAGGATTTCAAGCTCCAAGGAAGTGGTATGAGACACTATCTTAGTATCTTTGTTAGCATGGATACAAAAGGGGTACTATAGATGGACCATATTCATTAAAAAACAAGGAATGACTTAATGTTGGTTCAAGTGTATGTACTTCTATTATTTTGGGTCAACTAATCCAAAGCTCTACAAAAACTTTGAGAAACTGATGAATAATATATTTAAAATGAGTGTCATGGGGGGACTTAATTTCTTTCTAGGGATTTGGGTGAAGCAAGTTGACAATGCCATCTTCATAAGTCAGTCAAAGTATGTACAAAACATACTTACAAGCTTTAATATAATTGAATGTAACATTGCAAAGAAACCCATAGCCAGAAACCACTCCCTTAGACCTGATCATACGGGGGATTATGTAGATAAACACCTTTACAAGGCTATGATTAGGTCTCTTATGTATGTCACAGCCAGCAGCCTGATATCAAGTTTGCTACATGCATTTGTGCAAGATTTCAAGCCTAACCCAAGATGTCACACCTGGTTGCTATCAAGAAGATTCTTAGATATCTAAAAGGTGATCATAAGCTAGGCCTTTGGTATCCAAAAAATTCTGGCTTCAATTTGTTTGCTTATACATATAGTGACTATGGTATATGGAACCTGAATGCAAAGTCTACATCTAGTAGGTATCAATTCTTTGGTAGAATGATAGTCTCATGGTAATGTAAGAAGAAATCCTATGTATTTGCATCAACTGCTGAAGCTGAATACATTATTCCTGCTAGCTGCTATGCTCAAGTGTTTTGGATTCAGAATTAGATGTTGTACTATGGATTCAACTTCAAGGAGACTCCAATCCACATAGACAACAACAATGTTGTCTCTATTATAGAGAATCCTATGCAGCACTCAAGGACAAAACATATCAACATCAAGTATTATCTAATTAGAGATCATTTTGTAAAGGGGTTGATAAAACCAGTCAAAGTTAGCACAAATGAACAATATGATGATTTGTTCGCAAAGACTTTTGATGAACAGAGATTTAAATATTTTGTATCAACTATTGGGATGATTAACTTTGAGTAGATTTTTTTAAAACAAAATTCAAGACTATTTCTGAAACATGTGCGTCCTAAGTTGTCTAAACTATCACCTACATAAGCCCAGTTAACTTTGGAAGACATCTTTTTCAAATGATATTCCTTAGAATTCTGGAAATTTTAAATACATTTTCTTTTGGAATACATTAATATTGTCTTCAGAAGAATATTAAGTCTTCAAATCAGATAACTACTTACAAGAAATTTACCTTCAGATACATTTTTATATATCTTCCGAATAAAAAAATATGTTTCTAAGTACTTATATGTGTTTGAAGGACAATTTTCTACCAAGAGCAATTAAGTCTCAGAAGATTTATTCCCTTAAGAGTAAAACTTCCACGTTTTAATCTCTTCGGAAAGAAAATATGCCTTAGAAGATAAAATACTCCATGTATTTTTCTTACAAAGCAAATTTCTATAAAGCTCAGAAATATCTTCAAAAGTTAAAACTAGCTTAGGAAGATTTTAAATAAAACATCCGAAGATTTAATACCTTCAGAAGATTTTTAACTTCCAAGAAAACTACGTTTTGGGCAACTTTTCTTAGAGGTTGGCTGACATTCGGATTTCAAAGTTTATCCTTTTGCATTAATTTTGTCTCAAATCCATTTCATATATGTACACTCAACGCTTCCACCTCTTTCATTATCTTCTGCATCTATAAATTCTCTAACCTAAATTCACCCACAAACCGACCTTGTTCTTATGTTCCTCTAAAACAAAGCTACCTCAAATGGCCAACCTTGACCGCAAAAACCAACCCGATTTCTCCATGCACCTTCACATGCAACATAATCAAGTTTCTCTATTGAACTTTGAGAAAGATCCAGGTTCCTCAAAGGTTTGCCATATTCTTACTTTGTCAAACTACTTCACCTCCCTCACCATAGATCCTCTACTTTATAAGGATTAGCTATTGGAATTCTAAAGGACCTACTAAGAGGTCACCATGGATAGGAGAAGGCACTATCTACCATAGTGCAAGGGAGGACAGTCTTCATCACTCCAGCCTCTTTAAACACTTATATTTGGCTGGATGATAGAGAAAGTGATTTGTCTTTACCCAAATATATTATCAACGAATCCTTTGGACAGATAGGCTATGAAGGTGACTTCTCAGTTAGAACCTTCTGGTAAAAGAAACTGTCTCCTTTCAATGGAAGTACCTCCTCCATGTAGTCATTCACATCTTATCTAACAAGCATGGAGGATGGAACCACACTCATGAAGATATTTTCTTTATAGTCCATGGGATGGTTCAGGAGCTAAAGTTCAAGAAATCATAATTTTTATATACAAATTTACTTGCAAACTTGGACTCCTTAGAATATTACATGTTCTCTGGATATGTCCATCACATTCTCAACTATGAACTGCGCTTATAGTTGAGAGGAACAGATAATGTTTTAAAATTGGGACAAATGAAGCTCAACATCTTTAAAACTATGAGAAAGCCTACTTTGGGCTTCTCAAGGGTAGAAACAACCCTTGACCTAAAAAGAGGGAAAAAAATTGACCAAAAAAAGGTCTATTAGTAGTTACTTTGTTAAAGAATTAAAGTTTTGTTCTGTGTTTTTTGTTTATCATTTGCGTATTATGTTTATGTTTAGCCTAGTGACGCCGGATTTCTCTAAACACCTTAGTCGTGTCTTTTCATCTTGTTTATTCCTACCCTTCACTCTAGCCATGTTACAACCCATGTTAAGACCCACTTGATTTGTGCAAAGTTTAATTTTTAGTTGGTGTAGATGTGATACATTTACAAGCTTACGATAATATCGTGTCATGATGATATTAAGAGTACCATAGATATAAGCTAGTATATCTTTTACTAGTCCACTAAATAAACTGAGAGGAGAGAATATTGTGACAAGTTGTGGATTATTGTATGTTTAGTCTTTAAATGAACTAAGTTTAGATAGAACATCTACTTTTCAAAATCAGTATTACGGTTGCTTGTTAACTTGTTATTCTACTAATTGTGACTAAATAGTTGATTGTGATTTTAGGGAAAATGGATTGTGTTAAATTGATTTTATGTTTATTTATTTAAACTTGTTGGTGTTGGATATGTCGTGGGATGAGTTTTTGTTTAGGGACAAGCAAAGTTCAAGTGTGAGAATATTTACTATGCTCAAAGTGTACATATTAAATATAAATATTTCATATGCTTTTAAAAAGCTTTTATGTAGCTTTTAGATAATTTTACTTATATTTGATTTGCATTCGTATTTATTAGGTTTCAAGGGACCATGAGTTAAAGTTTTATATTTTTAATTACAAAGATTAAGACTCATGTTTAAAGCTTTCATAAAGTAAAATAAATTATGATTAATAATTTAGTAAAAAAGGAGATTGAACGTTATTCATATTCAATATAATATTGCATACTAACCTTTTTAAATTATCCTTTAAAGAAGTTACGATTATTCAAATATATCTTTTTTATCCAAATACTTAAAGTAATTGACTTACTAGATTCTATTCAATTGCAATCTAATTAATGTGAAATGCATGTCTTTACTAAATATGTAGGAAAACAATTGAAAGTCAGGTGAAGACTAATATTCTTATGAAGTGTTTGATGTACCAAAGAAGTCCACGTTTAATGATCTAAAAAAGTAAAGATAGAGGTTGCAAGCCTAGTAGATAACATGAAGCCTATAAAAAATATAAAAGATAATTAATTCAACAAAAGATTGAGGATATTCCGCGGGAACTCAAGGAAGGAGAAAAAATACCTAACTTTCACTCAGATAAAAACAAAGGGGACAACGGCACATACAAGAAGAAAAGAAAATTAAAGGTTTTTGAATTTTTGGATTCTTAACTTGGATTTTTAAGCACGAGTAAAAAATCAATTTCAAAGCGGATAACAAGATTTGAAAGCGTAGGATTGATTCAAGCACGGAAGACTATCCGGTTTCAATTTGTTCATTATTTTCTTTGTTTCGTCAATTCGTTTGTTTATGTTTCTAAAATATAAAACTTTATTGTTGTTCTTGATGTTTTTGAATGTTATGAGTAATTAATTTTTTTAATACTAACTAGGTTGGGTTGAAAACTAGTATGTTTTGATTAAATATTTGGTTTTGAGGAATATTTGTTTATTAATTATAGAACTTGATTATTTTCTCAATTAAATATGAACACGTATATTGTTTTATGCGTAAAAGTTTTTGCAATGCTCGTGGATGTTTGATCTTGATTGATTGTATGACATCTAGATTAGGTTTGCATGTTAAATTAATTACTTTTAGTTTTTTATTAGCTTTGATTAAAGATAATCTTAAGAGTTTTGGCTGAGATTTTGATTGTATTTGCAATGTGCTACCTTATCTAGAATGTAGGGGCGATAGATTTTGCTTAAAACCTTCTACCCATTGTTTGTTAGGTTTAGATTTCGTGATGGTGTGTTTTGCATTTCACTCGTGGTATTTGTGTTTTTGGGTTTTTAATTGGATTTGATTAAGTTGTTCTTTATCTTAGGGTTAGAAAATATTATCTTAAAGATAATATTATGGAAAACCTAGGAGTGATCTTCCATTAGACATTTTAATAAACCTATCTTGTGCTTCACACGTGTCTTTTGTTTTCTTAGAGAGTTACAAAATACCTAGTTAACCTTAGATCCGTATTTTTAGAGATAGCCATACAAGTTATTACTTTTATGTCATCACATGTTAGTTGAATTCATTACCTAGGTAGTTATTTCACGTATTTGATCATATTCAAGTTTCCAAGTTGAATAGTTAATTTTTTAGTTAAATTTTGTATTTTGTTTATTATTAATTACTTAAAATAATTGAATTAATTAGGTGAGAAGTCAATAAAGGTTTAGTAATTAAAGCCACCAAAAGTGTCCACGGATTCAATATCCGGATTTACCTAAACTTTACTATATCACGAACGGTACACTTGTCGTTTGTGTGAGGCTTAGTTAGGAATTTCCCATTTTTAAAACTACTTTGTTAAAAATGATTTTAATATATATATATATATATATATATATATATATATATATTCACACATCAAGGATTCAACAAGGAACAAAATAACCTATGGATGTGATAGACTTAACCCCCAGCTCACTTATGAAAGAGGGTGATACTACCAAAAATGGTAAGAAAGTTCAAGCAATCATAAAACCTGTTAGTTCTTCATAGAGTATGGTTAACCATAAAAATATGGTTAAAATGAGGTGGTAAACTACATGGTATTGAAAAAACAAATACATTTGCATAATGGTTGTTGGATTTAGGTGAATGAAACATAGGTGGCTCTAATGATGGTAAGGTAGTTATAAAGATATTGGATGATCTTTTAATTATGGATTCAACTGATCCTATTTTTGATTTTATAGATTTTATGTATCCTTCTATTATTGAATATTGGGGTTTTGATTCTTTCCCAAAAGCAAGCCATTCTTTTACCAACAAATGAAATAGTTGATGAAATAAATTATCGGTTGGTATCTATGTTTCCGGGGGATGAAAAGGAATACTTGAGTTTGGATAGTATTTCTGCAGGATCGTTGAAGGGTGTAAGTTACAACACAACAACACAAAGAGGATATTAACTAAACTTTAATCAAACAGTAAACTGGATTAACCAAGTTGTGATACTAAGAACACAAGTAATGTAAGAGACAGAACACAAAGAACACAAGTGTATGGTTTTCAAGAATGCAGTATATTGCTTTCTCTATGTTCTATTACAAGTGTTACAAAGCATTATGGAAAGATACAAGAACATGAGATACTTATACTACATCCTACAGC
>BJCM01085454.1:0-11283 GCA_018326385.1 Flaveria bidentis
CACTCTCATATCTTTCTTTCATCCATTGGTTATGATAAATTTGAAGAATTTTATTTTACAAGAAATTTCAAGAATTCTTAATACTAAGGTATTCTTTTATTGCTTTTATATTATACATTTCAATCATCCTAACATCCAATTGTTCTCATGATTTTATGTTCTTACTATTGTTTTTTCTTCTATCAAATCTCTTTTTATTTTAATCATTAACATTTGATCATTAACCTTCTAATGTTCACTAACCTTATAATAATCACTAACATTCATAAATCAAGCCAACAACACACTAATGTAAACAAAGAGTCCATTTGCATATGGACGGCTATGCCGCCGCATTCGGTTATTCCACAAGATTATTTCCCTAAGTGGTGGATATGCCTAAGTCTTGAAATATTTTTATATAACTCGAATGAAATCTAGTATATCATATATCAATATAATAAATTTACACTAACTCGTTTCATGCTTTAACGATTTTAAAAGTGCATATAAGTGCCTTACTACAATTTTGGCAGAATATAATCTGGATTCAACCGACCATAACTTGATCATAACAAACTAAATTTGAGTAAACTCAAACTCTAATATTAATTTCATTGAATTACCTTTTCAACAACAGTTTATACGTTTTCAAACTCAATCGGACGACTCAACAATAGCCTTCACAAGATAAGTTCGCATTTCAGCTCCTTCTGTCTTGTGATGCTTGTTTGACCTATTTATGGATCTTTTAATAAAAAAAATTCTGAACGAAAGTTGTCCGAGAGACTTTGAACTAGTCAAATGTAACTTTTTATAATTTTATGAAACTGTTTACTATTTTAAAAACTTGTTTAAACACATACCAAACATTTTGTCCAGAATATAAATTTGGTACAATAATCGTTTTCAATCTACCTTTCGCTTATTGGCATTCCTAAGTGTCCTAACTTCTTGTAATGAATTTCGACCTCAAGTTATTGCTTCTTTTTATCATTTAGGACATCACGTTTTACTCTTGACATCCAAGCTTTCTTATGTACTCTACAACCATCACTATTATTGTGAGTTTCCTTGCCTTTTTTATATTATTTCACATTTTTTTGGGGTGAAACATGTTACCTTATCAACATACACTTGTAAATATTTAAACTTGTAAAGCACATACAATTCATCTTTACTTTTTGTCATGGTTATTTGTGTTATTGTAAGTCTTATATGAGATACATATTCTGTTTACAATCATTAACTATTGCTAGCCTGGCGACGTCTTAGGTCTTTGGTCCTGACAAGCCTATTTGGTGCTAAAGCCGATGTATTGCCGGCTCCTGATGACGTATGACTTATTCATCATGGGAACCAAATACACTTAACCAATCATATAAACTTGTAATCAAGTTGAAGTTTGATTGTAGCTATATGTGTTTTATAAACTTACATAATTCATAACCATTGACATGAATTGCTACTTGTAAATCTTTATATATATATGTACGTTTAACCCTTGGGAACTCACCAAATTTCAAAGATGACCCTTTATTTTTAACATGTTTCAGGTTTGATACTTGAGGATCTCTTCGTGCTCATATAGGACTTGTACTTAGTTAATTGAAAATCTTATGTTATTGTTTATATCTTGTTTGTATTGTAATGATTTAATTATCTTGTAATGTTCAATAAAAATGATATCTAATATTATTTCAACTTTTTAGTTCCATGTGCTATGAACAATCATTTCATATCCGTCCGCCCCGATGAGCCGTCGGTCGGGGTGTGACACAAGGAGTCTTAGATAAGATAAACCGCATCATCATCGGCGTAAGAAGTTACCAAAATTTTTTTTTCAAATGACATAATTCCCATGATCATCAGAATAACAAATCACCCAACACAAACACTTGCCCAAATAACATCATCAGCACCTTGTCTGGCAAGAAAAAAACTGCTAGCCCTACCTCAACCGGAAACGGAAGGCAGAGCGGCGACTGTTTCCAAGGCCACCGTCGACATCACCTACGCTGACAACCATCAACCATCGCATCGACAAACTTCAGTTCAACCTAAGACACACGATGGAGAGGTGGTCGCCTTACAGGCATAGAGGTGACCCGACATATGAGACGAGAAATGGAGGCCTACCGGAGCGCCATCGTGTCTGCCATGTCGGTCAAGCAGAAACAGACGACCACCGCCCACCGCCTAGAGACCTTAGACCTCCAAAACCCGGTTCTCTCTCCATAAGAAATGCGTCGGCAAAATCAAATGAAGAAGATGAGAGTCACTAAAAGGCATAGCGCAACAGTTGAGGAAGCAGAACAGTCGACCGTAAAATCAAAAGAAGACAAGGACAACCATTAAAAGGCTCAGCGTAACAACCGAGCAAGCACAACAATCGAGAAGAAAGAAAATTACCGATGTACCCCTGAAACATTGTTCATGGGGTTGGTTTTTTCATATATAGGTTAATAAATGAAAGAAAAGAAAAGAAATAAAATTAAGAAGAGAAAGAAATAGATGTAAAGAAAAAAAATATATATTGTAATTTCATGTTTTAATGTTCGAATGAAAAGAAACTAAATTAAAAATTTTATGTTTTCTCGTGTTTAAAGAGGATGAAAAGAAAGTTACAAGTTTAGTATTAGTTGTCCTTATCTATCATAGATGATAGCCACGTTAGACGGGTATAATAATAAATGGTAAAGTCTTGTAACTATATCTGGTTATCTTTTCCGTAAATCCTTCCCATCTAAAAGTAAAGTTACAAGGAGAGATTATTGATTAATTTTAAAAAAAAATTCCACTCTCTTCAATGCATTAAAAACTTTAAAACACATTCTTTTAAAAATATTAAAGTCGCCTAGGAAAGTCATAGAATAATTAAAACTGAGAGAAGTATTAATGTAGCAAAACTAATAATTAAAATAACTTCTAAAAATATTATAAACCATGTATAGTAGAGAAAGGTTGACCATGACTAGGTCCATCTAATACTCTTAAGAAATCCAACACTAACCTTGCAAGTAAAGGAACACTTTTAATATGGTGATAAAATGGGTGCGTTGGATTGGGTTGGTTGTTAGGTTAGGATGGATTTGGGTCTTGATAGATTTGGGTAGGATGAGTTCGGGTCAGGATAGGTTCAGGTCAAAATGGATCATTTCTTAAAAAAACCAATACTATTTTACTAGTTTTTTATAATCCAACGATGCTTGTACGAGCTCAAAAAGATACATATACGACTTCATCTATAAAGGGTGGTACCTTCAATAAAGCGACGATGATGGTGCGATAATGAACCGGAGGCCCAACTGTAGGTGTGGTGGTGGTGAGAGATGAAACTCAACGAAGGTGGAGACTGATGCGGAGCTCGACTGTAGGTGCAGTTATGGTGCGGTGGTGGTGCACGATGAAACTTGACGGAGGTGGGAGGGTGTAGATGCAGTGAACCGGTGGTGATGGTTCGATGGTGGTATGGTGGTGGCTCGGTGGTGGTGCGCAATGAAACTCGACCAAGGTGACCAATTTGAGTGAAAGAAACCTTGATTTATTGTGACTTGAAGCTCTAATTTTGAAAATTCATCTTGAACTAGGTTTATTTTTTTCCAAATAAGTTTTTAACACATCTTAACCCCATTGTGTTTTTTATTCAATTCATTCTAACTCATCTCTATTTTTAAAACACTCATTATGACCCAAAATCACATTCATGGACTTTTTTTACCACCTCTAAGTGCCTAACATAATCACATGGTGAGAATCAACAAATCTTCGAGGTTGACAAATGATTATTCCATCAAAAACAACCATGAAACTTGTGAATATGGCAGGAGCGAGATACAGAAGATATGGTGTCAATTCTATTGTATACGGTTTAAAAAGGCGTACTAAATGTTTCATTATAGTCGATACCAGTGAATGACTTTTCCTTATTAACAACCAAGTGAGCTTTTTATCGAGCTAGGTAACTATTGCTATAGAACTTGTGTTTATGTAATCACATTTAACTAGGTGGTTTATGGAAGAACACAAGTCGTATTCTTAATTAGAATAACATTGCTGCTTCACAATGTGGATCTTGTGTGGCTTGGGTAAGGAATCAAGGGGTGGAGCGAGTGGTGTTCAATAGACGTATGTCACATATATGAACAAAATAGATCATATGAGACGGTGTTGCCTCTATAATGGACGGATTACGAGACTCAAGAACGTAATGGGAGGTAGGAGTAGGATCGAAGGGTAGTCGAGGAACTCATGTTATATTTTTATTTTATTTCCAACTTTTTACAATATAACATAAAAAGAATATCAAAGGAAGAACCGAGGAAGTGAAGAACATTGGGTGTTCAGCCCAATGGATGCAAACTGGGCTTGCATTTTAACTCAAAATGGATCGCTTGCGCTAAATTTTTATATCGTTTGGGTTGATTTGTTGATACCCAATGTGAGAGAATAAAACTATATAAATCGGCCCAACAGGCTTCTGGGCCTTTAATAGTCTTTTAAGTCTACAACACCACCCACAAAACACCATTAGATTTAGCATTGTCCTCAGGCCTCAGCTGATAAACTTATGGGTCGATAACAATCTCTAAGACTAAAACAACCACCACAAACTCATGTTAGTAAATTAATGTCACTCGCCCAAATGGAGGTATGCAATACATGAAAAGGATACGGTTAGTCACTCCCAACAATATATTATTACCTTCGGTAATATATAATCTCCAACAAAACAAAAGTGGAAACACCAAAAATAGTTGAAATCTACGATTACATTTTTGGTTCACGGGACACAAACACAAACCAACGTTCGACGGGACAAGTAGATGGAGCGGGCCCAGACATTTCTTGCACATTGTCGGTCTCCAAAGTTGCTAGGGTTTCATTGGTATAAATGTTTTTAGCTAATAAGACGCCGAGCTGATCTAAAAGTTAGTGAACTCGTGGTTCGATCAACTAGACGGAGTCAAACAGGCTAGAAGAGTACTTATATTAAAAAGAACATAACTTTTTGGCTTAAGTCTATAGTTACAAGACTCATAAATAGTGGACAAATATGTATCAACAGCTAGATCATTTGACAAAAACCATACACAATTTGTCACAACTGTCAAACTTTCAAAATGATTGAATAAAAACTCATCTAGTAATTCAAATACAAAGAAGGTAGAAGCCAAAGATTAAACAAAGCCGAAGCTAACGATAACGACCACGATAAGCACGCCATTGCAGCCGATAACCGATACCTACTGCAGATCTTTCCACCACAAAACGCACCACCAGCTTCAGTAACCATGAAATCCGATACACTCGCAGTTGAACAGGCAGCTGCAAGCGACAAAAACGAAAGAATCTGCCATTGTTTTCAACCAATTAGCATCTAATAAACAGATAATCAACTCATTAAGATCTTGATCACATCAAGAACATACCCAATCCCCAATAACAATGATCAAAACTATCTGCAACTGTCGAGATGGGCGTTTTATAAACACAGAGTATGCATCCACCATTGCGAGTGTCAAACTCCATGGGATCGTTAACCCTTTGATCGTCACCAAGAAGCTGATAAACAAACGGATACAAATCACCAATTACACCCATGAGATCGATCAAAACATCAATTGTAAAGACGATCATATAAACATATCATCAAAAAGGGTGATAATAGATACCAGAAGGAAGTATAAGCGTAGAATTGCACCCCTACGCACATGAAAAGAAGTGATGCTACTGAAAACAGAGCTTGCCCTAATCGTATGGCTAAACTTGCGGTTGTTCCGATTGAACCTGGTAATTGGGGTTCCATTGATGTTTGGTGATGAAATTTGATCAAAATGGAAGAATGATCGTTACGTAATTGGGTGTAAATGTTCTTCTTCTTGATGGATCTTCATTGTTAATAGTTGGAGGTTTTTTGGGGTTTTATTTTCGCCATTAATGGAGTTTGAAGAGTTTTTGCATTTACATGGAGTAGTGACGAGATATTCGTCACAACGACCCCATCGGACTGTTGGAGAGAATATGTAAGCTTTTTGGTGGTGTTCACAGTTTTTATCAAATTATAAGTTGTTATAGAGCATTTGATTATTTACTATTTAGGGGTGTTTAAGGGTCTAGGGATTGACCAACTTGTATCGAGTCGGCCTAGGACCAAAACCGAATAAAGTGAAATACGAGGACCAAGGATTGAACCAATTTTTGGGTTGGTTTCGGTCTGGTCTGAGTCAGTTCATAGGTTTTATAGGGATAACACGTGAGACACTTACTTTTTATCTGATTATAAGTTAAGAACCGGACCGACTCAACCGGAACAGTCTTGGGATTGAAACCGAATAAAATGAAAATAAGGATTGACGACTGAATTAATTTTGGATGTTTTTGTTTTTTGGGTCGGTCGCATCTAATTTTAAAACATTGGTTTCGAGTTCAATAGGTTATTAAAGTGAGTTTTTTGTATAAGCTAATTAAGTAATTATTATTATCATTATTTGATTATCCAAGACTCTAAGAGGGTAACAATCATTTTTGAGTGATCGTAAAAACAGTTGTTACATTTAAAGTATTTATATGATCAAAAGTGTCAAATCTAACTTATTATCTTATTATAACATGAATGTTTAAACTATTTTATTATATCTGATGTAATTTATCTTTTTAAAAAGTATAAGATATAAAATCGATCTTTTTTTAATAAAGAGAGAATAACATTTACCCTAGTCCGTATTTGTGCTCCATTCTTTTATGGATTGTTATGTCCTCGAAGACCTTAAAAGATTGAATTCCCAAATTATTAATTACTAATGATCAGTTATTAGTTTAATTAAAATTGGTATCTATTACTCTTTGCTTTTAGGGATTCTCAGCTTTGAAGCCTACGGTGGTGGTTTCATTTTGAGGTATCATTTCGTTGCCCATTTCTTCAAACAAATATGAACCAACGATTTATTTGTTGCATGTGTCCCTTTAAATGGATGGCCTCTGCTCTCTTCTAATCTTTTATATTTAAACCTTATTTATTTTTTTAACAATAAATTATTTCTTCGAATGCTTTGGAGTTTTTATGATTCTTGATTAATAACCTTGGATTTTCACTTAAAACAAACTAGAACCGGGATTGTTAATTACAATAACTTTGCAGAATACTAATCAAGTTTTAAAAATATTTTTAGTTACGCCACTCAAGTTCAATAAATATTTTAATTAATTTACTCAGTTTTCATGTTTTATTTAAATTATAATTTCAAACATGTTTTTTTCTTTCAATTAGAAAATATTGTTTTTTTATGCGGATGTGGAGTGAATACGTGGATTTTAGGTATTTTGTTTTTAATATAATTAATATGTTTTTTTAATTTTTAAATAAAACTACAGGAAGAGCAGTTTGTGATATACTTCTGAACAATGTTTGTGAAGTCTTTAATAGGCAATTGGTAGGAGGTAAAGATAGGCCTATAATTAGTTGCTTAGAATACATAAGGAAATACATAATGAAAATGATTATTGGAGTCCACAAGTTGAATGCCAAGTGTGAAGGACCATTAACACCGTATGCAACAAATACTTTTAATTCAATTAAATAAGAGTCTGCTAAGTAAAATGTCTATCATGGTTGGAGTAAACAAATTTCAGGTTAATGGATCTTGGTTAGTAAAACAATAGTAGAGTGAGTTTTGAGTGTGGTTTTTCTATTATTCAAAATGAGAGAACATGAGACTATTTATAAGAGAACATGGGAGATTCTAGAAGCATGTAACTAACTCGATTGATTCAAACTAACTCAACTAACTCAATTGAGAACATGCCAAATATCACTAACTAACTCCATAATTGGCACATGACTAATATGCCCCCTCAAGATGAGCAGGGAGAAGTCATGTGAAGCTTGGACCGAAGAAGACAAGCATTTAGTCAATAGGCCAGCTGGCTGAGAGGCAATAGGAACATGCAGGACCGTTGAAGGGTATACAAATACAACACAACAACACAAAAAGGAGAGTTGCTTAAGAACACAACTTAATCAGACAGTGAAACTGGTTAACCTCAAGTAATGATACTAAGAACACAAGTATATAAGAGACAAAACAAGATAGCAAAATACACAAGGAGATGGTTTTCAAGTTTGCAGTATATTGCCTTCTCAAGTTCTATTACAAATGTTATAAAGCATACTTGAAAGTTACAAGTACTTGAGATACATATACTACATCCTACAGCCGGCCATTCTTTGAAGGCCAGCTAGATACAATTGACTAGACACAAACAAAATCAATCGTAGAGTCAAAAGACAGATTGCCTTTTGACCCATGCCATAGCTCACATCCTAATTTATTACAAAAAGGATAAAGTACATGAAGTAGAAAGTTTACAGACTCAAGACCTCAATGTACAGTTACTAAAAGTATGGACCTTTTCACCAACTTGTGAAAGTTGGTGACTTTACAGAGTTGCAGCAGAAAGGTATCCAACTTTATGTAAAGTACATCAGATAAAGCATGTATACTAAAAGTCTTCGGAAGAAATCTGTTTTCAAGTGTTGGCTTCGGAAGACTTTGTCTCTGAAGCTTCAGAATACTTCATCTTTGGCTTCGGAAAATATTGGTCTTGGCTTCGGAAGATTTCACACTTAGAATATTTATGTTGCTTGTGTGAAACTTTCGAAGCATTCTTCTTTAGTGCCCATGTGCATGCATGCAGGAGAGACTTTGGGTGTTTGGGTTGCATCAGCCTCTTCATATAATCTCTATAAACTCTCCCTAGGTTGATGCTACCAAAACACTTGAAGACTTCAGATATTGACAGTCCTCATCAGGATAATGACCATCCTCTTCTTCATGAGATGATCAGGATCACTCAGACTATCAAATTGTCTTCTCATGTCAAAGAGATCATGCTGAGGTAGATTGAACATGTCTTGCTATGTGTAGCCATCCTCAATGCCATGATCTCTAATGACATGCCACCTTTCTGGATTTGTGGTATATGTATAGGATAGGATGGGTTTTCCTAATGCTAGAGGAGCTGGTTGAATGGGAGATGATGGAGCATCCTCCGGCTGCACACCCTCAAGATGTTCCGACTCATCCTGAGGTTTTGAAAAGGATGTTTCTTTCTTCTTCTTTGGCTTTGGTTTTGAAGCCATCCTTTTCTTTCTTTTTGTTCCTTTTAACTGAGAAGACTAGCCTGCAACACCTAATTGATCTTCTTTGTCTTTCTCAGTTGGGTCTTCCTCTCTCATAGGTTCAGAAAAAGGGGGAGTCTGACCCTGCTGTGGACCAGAAGATGAAGCTAGGTCTTCCTCTCTCATAGGTTCAGAAGGAGAGGGAGTCTGAACCTGTTGTGGATCAGAAGATGAAGCTTGTGAGATTCAGTAGGAGGTTTAGGTTGTGTTGTCTCAGGTAATTCAACCTTAACCTCCACTTCAGGTGGAGCTTGACTTGGAGGGGAGTGTAAGTCTATCAGCTCTCCACTCTTGATCTTCTGCTTAATTACCCTGATATGCTCATCCATTGTGGATAGAGACATAGGGCCAAGTCTCCTTCCGGAGAATCCATACAGCTTCAAGAAGCTCATCATCCTCTGCCTGTCTGCAGACTTCTTCATGCTCTTCTGGATGATGGCTCTTGACTTTGCAGCTTCTTCCCTTAGTTTTCTTTTAGTGATCTTTCTTTCCTTGACTATCTCAAGTTCAATTTGTTTGAGATACTCAAACTCAACATAGTCATAGGATAAAGGAAGAAGTGCATCTGCTTGATAGAGGCTTGTGGCACTCAGGTAGTTGATTATTTTGATCTTGTCTTCTTCTCTGTCTACCTGAGGTTTTTGTTGAACCACATCCTCATGTGCAGGACTTTCTTGAACTGGGGAGAGAGTAGGCACATGCTTATACAATATTTTCTTTCTTCTTTCTTCTTTTATTTGTACCAGTAGCTCTATATCTTTTGCCTCCTTCTTCTTCTTTGACCTTTCCATGTCAACCAATTCCTCTAAGGGGAGAGAAATAACATTATCAATGTCATAGTTTCTGGTTTGCAAGTAATTGATTCTGACTGCCCTCAACTCATTATCCTGAGTGTTTGGCATGGGGGCAATCCTAATAGCAGTTTCCATGAGTCTTGCAGACCCAAAAGAGGAACTTTCTCCCCTCAACTTCCTTTTCCTCTCTCTCTCCTCCTCAATCTCCTCAGATGTCATCTTTCTTTTCCTTTTTTCACTCACAGACCTTTGTGACTCAGGGTGGAGAGAGCTTTGGCCTTCATTGCTTGGTATAGCTTCTAAGCTCTGGCCAGAGAGTGGTTGAGAAGCACCTTCACCAGCAGGTGTCTCAAAAAGAGTATGAATCTCTGCAGTAGTTGATGATGATGAGACAGGGCTCTCAGGTTCTGCCACTGGGCCTTCAGTCAAGGTTTCCCCTATGAAACCAATCTTAGGGTCTGCCTCAACATCCAGTTGACCGATGGCATTGCCTGATTGCCTTAGTATCGTTCTGAAGTTGAACTATGCAGTGATCCTGTCTTGGATTCTTTGAGCCAGCTTGTCTTGATTGACTTTGATTGACAAGTGGCATGTTGACTAGATCCAGACCTTCATAGAAGTTCAAGGTCTGAAAGTTAAAAACCTCTTGCTGTCCTTGAACTCTAAGAATAATAAGGGCTCTTCTGTTGTTGTCATACCTCCACCTAATGATGTGATTTGTAGTTGGTGGAGATGACATAGCCCTTGGTATTCTTTCCTCAAACAGACTCTGTATGTAGGAGTCTATGGAGTCCACATCAATGTGAACTTCAAGAAGTTGTTGAGTGTGCACAATTGCAAGTGAGGATGGTGAGTCCTCAATGTCCACACTCCTTGAAAAACTCCCAGGTTCTGTGACTGTAATGACTTTCTCCCCCTTTTTGGTAGCATCACCCTCTTGCATAGGTGAGCTAAGAGTTAGGTCAATCACACTCACAGGTTCTTGTTGTAACACCCGGTTATTTTTAAAAGTCAAGATATGAAGAATAAAAGCAAGAAAGGTAATAAGCTCTAAGTGGAGGGACTAAAAGTGTCCAAAAAGGATAAAACTTTCAAAAGTTGGTGTAAAGGTGAGTATGGCCGCCCACCCTCACCTCACTTCACCATTTTTCTCGGTTTTAGAGAGAGAGCAGAGAACACTCTCGGATTTAAGAAGAAGAGGAAGAAGGAAAGTGAATTCAAGGTAAGAATTCAAGATTTTCATGTTTTTATGTTGGGTTTTATCCCGGTTATGTGTTTATGTGCTTATGGGTTATGTTTGTGCTCGTGTGTGTGTGTTTTTGGTGTCGT
>BJCM01085455.1:0-13411 GCA_018326385.1 Flaveria bidentis
GAGGATGGAGGAAGGATGCGGCTGAGAGGGGAGGAAGGATGAGGAGAGTAAGCAGAGAGGGGAGGAGGGGAGGGGGAGACGACAACTGAGTGGGGAGGAGGGAGGAGGGAGGGGGCAGCAAGGGAGGAAGTGGAGGTTAGGCGACGACGACGACGGGAAGGTGAAAGGAATAAAACTGATGGAGAGAAGGCTTGGGATGGAAAGGATGTCCGATGGTTTTTAAGACTTTACTTCATGAATTTTGTCATGTTGATCAATGTACGTTTACCTTTTACACACTCTGGCAACTTACTCAGCTTATATGTTGTACAACATACAATTAGATAGTAATAATGTTTTAAAGTATATCTCTAGTTTTCATCTATAAATCTATACAATAATTAGAACCGACACACATAACTGATAAACCAACTATAGATACAAAACAATATCTCTTGATAAGTGTTTAATTAGGTTGTGAATTAGTGATACTTGTTACATAAATTTCACTTCTTCAACATCAAACTTAAATATTATATTTTCTCTTCCATCTGAAACACACCATAAAAAAGAATACTACTCGAGTTCATGTCATATTAACATTAAATCTTTTTAGTTGTATATATGTGTACAAATGATAAGCACAATAGGTGAGTGGTGTTCTACATACGGCATGTTTTTAGCACGACCAATTAGATCCAAGTCTACTGCTCGAACGAAATAGGGAAACACAACTAAAAAGGTACAACAAAACACTTTGTGTGATTTTCTCTCGCCTTTATATGCACATACCTTATATTGCAAAAAAGGACCCATTACCCTTTTTATAAGGCCACGATTGTATAACATGTTGATCCAACTTGATAGATGAATCATCCACTCATAGTCAACAACATAAAACACGGATATAAAATGATGCACATATATAAAAATAACAAAATAGCTAGTCATATACCATCTATCAATAGTCTTTAAAATAAATAAATAAATAAATGGGAAATTCGATAATTAATTATTTTAGAGTAGTTAACCTGTTTTTATATATTATTTAAAATTTGAACGGCTCAAATAAATAGCAGTGTGTTATCATCGTCTTCTACATCCATCCTCCATCCTCCATCTCCATCTCCATCTCCATCTCCATACACACAATACAAACTGTTGTCTCTCCTTCCATCTCTTTCGCAACTTGATTTCAGACACCATTTCTCGTGACATTCATCGTTTTCAAACACCTGATTCAATCAAATCATCATTACTATCAATCCTACTGAAGATCAACCACAACTCACACACAAATCTCACTCACTCCATCATATCATCAATCGATCGAATCGTTCATCATCCGATTCGCCTCTGCAGATACCGATTCACGTGAATCAATTAGTTTCATCGATCAATCGATTGAAGAGTTTGTTGTTTGATCGATTGGAGGAATGAGGGCGGAGGAGAGGCGGAGGAAGGCGGAGGAGGAGGAGGTTGCGGGGGAGGAGTTTGTGGTGGAGGACGTTCGTGATGATGACATTGATGATGATGATGATCGAAGGTTATCGAAACGACGTAGTAGGTTCACATTGTTGGCTGGAGATCTAGGGCTTGATCCGAGTCGCAGGGGTTTCAGCGGAGAGAATTTCATCACAGGATGCTCTCCTGGCCTCTTCATCCATCCTCAAAACAGGTTCCCTCCTATAACTATTCTCTCTCTCTCTCTCTCTCAAACACGTAATCTCTCTCTCTCTCTCTCTCTCTATATATATATATATATATATATATATATATTTATTTATTTATTTATTTGTGTTACTAAATATATACTTCAGCAAGATTTAATTTTACAACCTTGAGTTACTAAATATCTTTTTTTTCTGAAAAATTATATATTTTTTCAAAACATTAAGTATAATATCTTTTAATCATGATACGAGAAAATATGTAAGTTTACAAGTTTAAAGGTAAATATGTGTAATTATCTATTATTTTTAGAAAACACTAAAGATACACTGTTTGAATGATTTAAACTCTCAACCTTTAGTTAAGACGTATATCGTTAACGTACTCTACTTTAAAAATCACCAATATACACTCCCATGATTTAAATTCACAACATTTAGTTAGGACGTATATGGTTAAGATACTTTACTTTTAAAATAACTAACATACACTCTTATAGGATTTAAATTTACAACCTTTTAGAGTGTATATTATTAACACTTTACACTTTTAAAATCACTTAACGTAAACTCTCTCGGGATTTAAATTTACAACCTTTAGTCGGGGTGTATGTCATTAGAATCATTGAACATACACTCTTCACAACCTTTAGTTAGGACTTATGTCATTTTATACTAAGGTGTGTGAAGTTAAGACATTTGTATGCATCTATATCTATGTGCACGCATTATGTGTTTGTTAGATTACGTGATAAGCAGAATCTTAGAAGATATTTTTTAGAAGGAACTATTTGCCGTGACTTATCTTGGCACTTTGTGGTCAAAGTCAATAAGATGTTACTAATTATAAGCAAATATTACTATAAATAATGTTTGTATTTGTTTATCTTTGTTAATGTTTAAAACAAATACATTTAAATGTGAACGTAATGAATTTACATATAAATTTACATATAAATCGGATTAAATTATGATTTGTAACATGCAAAATGGTTTTATACTCAAGGTTGGAATTTTTAAAGCCTTTATGGAAAGTATATAATATTTTATTTGGGTATAAGTGAACGAAGGTAGATAAATAAACTGTACGTATCACAGAGTTACAGAAATAATATATCATTCTAAGAGCTTTATGTGTTTCCTTTTTGGTAAGTAATGACAACCATTTAAACAAGGGTGAGCAAATGGATCTCTTTTGCTGGATGTATAAGTGGATGTCATATGTTTATAGATAAGTGAACAAATGTTTAAGATGATAATCATGTTTAGATATTAAAAAGTAAAATAATGTTTTTTTCAACTTTGCCTAACAGCAATTATTGTATCTTTCTGAACTATGTTTGAATCTAGCTGGTCTTCAAATAAGCTTTAATTTTTAGCACTGTACTAGTACCTTAAGTGATATTTATTCAAATGGTAAATAAATCTTAGCCATGTTTATTTATCTAATAAAAAGTAAAGCTATCATTAAATAACTGTCAATAGATTTGTTGGTTTGTCATTTCGTAGAAAGATATGTAAAAAATTTAAAAAGTATAAATCATATTAGGTAAAAGTATATAATATTTTAGCCGCCATTGAAGCGTTCTCTTCATTTGTGAAAATTGTGGTTTAGAGTGCTTAGTTAAACCAAGAAAATTTCTGATGACGTTAAGGTAACCTACTTTATACTAATTCTTTTGTGTATTTTCTACAGAGCAAGAGGATGAATTAGCTCATCTCGCAAAAGTGATATAGAATTTTTTATAAAGTTATGACAATCGTAAAATGTATTAAAATATGTAAAACTGACCTAGACAAAATATTACGTAAAAATAATTAAATATATAAATTAGATATCGTTTTGAAAATAACTTGATGATACGTAATTATTAAAGTTTCTTCATGTATTTCTAATAAAACTTGTAAGCACAATAAGAAGAATAAGTTATAGTATCTATTTTAATTATACGGGTAAAATAGTTATTCATTCAATAAAAATTACCATTTTAACATGATACTACACACATTTTAGTTTACCAAGCAGTAAAGAATAAATTTATAACTTTTGAAAGAAAAATTAATTCAAAAAGCATAATTTGAACCTTCTATTTTAATGGTCCTTATATTCCATATATAATATAACTCGATCGTTTTTGTTTCTAAGTTCGGCATATACGAATAGACAAGGAAAATTTTGAAATGAGATTATGGCACCTTTATGTGTTTAAAAATGTCTCATCAGAAAAGTTATAATTCACTATATCTTTTTTTTAAAGAAAAGTTATAACTATATCTTATTATCTTATCGTGCTTATCATTTAATTCTACTATCACAATGATTCCTTTCAGCAAAGTCAAACACTGAACTAAAGACGAGAGTGCCATGTGTGCTACCAACACATGAAGGTTTTGGCTGCGATTATTATAAAAAATATTATATGTAATTAATAATATTTTTCCAACTCACAATCAATATGCTTGTCAAATCAAATATATTAACTGGATTAGTAAGATAAAGAAAGCCGTTCTAAAATAAAGCAGAAAAAGAAAACTACGTTTATTAAATAATCAAATAACATGGTTTTGAATATTCATGTTCTTTAAAATTCTAGCCTAGTTATTTAACGTACGATTTAAACAGATCAATAATAATATATATTATTCTACAAAAGAAAATCATTCTGGATTTAAATCTTTTACTTCATCCGTGAGATTGTAATTGAGTTAAGATATTGTTAAAATTTATTATATTCGTAAAATAACAACATGTTGTAACTTAGTTTTTTAATTTCCAGCAATTAATTGTAAAATAGAATTAAATTCTTTTACCTCATAATTATTTAATTTTACCATTTATCTCGTTTTTCTTCTAGGTTAAAAAAATTACAAATGAGTATCCTAGCTTTTAAGTCATTTAAGATTCTTTTAACTTTTAACTTGATAGGAAAAAGGTATATGAGCACCACCTATTTTAACAATAAACCTTCTATTGGTTTGATATTATAGGGCCATATCGGGCATACGTTTTTTACTATACGATATGGTATACACCCATGTAACACATTGTATATTAGGCTATATGCTCATATAGGTCATTGGATGGTACGTAAGCACCGAATGTTTATACACCCATATAGAGGTATATGACCATTTAAAGGATGCTCTTATAACATAGGATTGATTGATTGATCGATCGATATAATATGATATTATATGATGAGTAAGAGGTGTGGATGAAGTACATATAGAAACACTTTCCGAATAAGATCTGATGAAAAATCGGTGAACTATTTAACATTTTATAATTATATAGTGTTTATTCTTGGATACCTTGCATAATTATAAGTTTTGAATGCAGCAGCTGGTACAGAGCTTGGGAGAAATTCATATTAATATGGGCAGTGTATTCTTCTTTTTTCACACCAATGGAATTCGGTTTCTTCAGAGGATTACCCAAAAACCTCTATTTCTTAGACATTGCTGGTCAACTAGCTTTCCTTATTGACGTCATTCTACAATTCTTTATAGCATACAGAGACACTCAGACCTACAAAGTGATTTCTAATCGCAATCTCATTGCCGTTAGGTAAGTTTTCTTTGTTAAATAATAATATTCTTGATAGAATGTAACTGTCTTTTACCAAGGTCATTGTCTCATTGACCCTCCTGCCACCAAATTTAGGTACCTCAACTTCGTCATTTTCTTATATTTTGATCCTCAAATTGTTGGAAGTAGAGTAGTCAACAGACAAAAAATGTATCCGCTTTGTGTTATTAGAAGGTCACGGTTATATCTGCTAGTATTTTTTGTCCCGCTGTTGTTTTGATTTCCAGCGTCACACCGTGTGTTATGTGTTATGTGCTATATGTTATATGTTATCATAGTATTTGAAAACTAGACTTGACATGTCAAGAGATGGTTGACTCCATCCTACCCTCTTCAGACCCAATTATAATTTTACTATGAGTAGGATTTTAGGGAAAGAATAACCAAAGTTTATAGTATTTCTGACCGCTCAGTTGACTCTATATTTGAATTTCATGTCATTGCAGGTACCTCAAATCTCATTTTTTGTTTGACATACTTGCTTGTATGCCTTGGGATAATATCTACAGGGTATGCAACTCTTTTCATATAGGTTTCTTATTTAATTCATTCCTAATTTATCAACAGTAAATTTTGTTTCTTTTGCAATATGTAACATAAGAGGGAATATTTCTTCTAGTAAATGATAATAAATTAAAAGATAGAAAATTGATATAAAGTATTTTATTAGACATACAAAGACTCGATATAGAGTGTAATCCTCAGTCTCACGTGATTTGGGTAAAAACTAATAAATGAATTTATTGTATCCTTAAGTCCTCTGTAATGTTCATAGGATATTAAGAATAATAGTTGTGGACTCTTCAGTGGAGCAATAACATTACATTTTGAAACAAGATTTTCATAGGTATAAAATGGCATGATATGATTATTCATATGATCACTGAACTGTGTGAATGTATCAGGCCTCTGGAAGAAAAGAAGAAGTGAGGTACCTTTTGCTAATTAGATTGGTTCGAGTACGCAAGGTTTTAGAATTTTTCTCGAGGCTGGAGAAAGATATACGCGTGAACTATTTGTTCTCAAGGATTATAAAACTTATAGCTGTTGAACTTTACTGCACACATACTGCAGCATGCATTTTTTACTATTTGGCTACAACATTGCCACCTGTAGAAGAAGGATACACCTGGATTGGAAGTTTAAAACTTGGTGATTATAGCTACGCAAATTTTAGAGAGATTGATATTTGGAAACGCTATACAACATCATTGTATTTTGCAATCGTTACTATGGCAACAGTTGGTAAGTTCATTGACAACATTTCTGCTAGCAATGGAAGACATTTAAGGTTATCTGACTGTTTGTTGACTTGTTTCTATAGGTTATGGTGAAATCCATGCTGTCAATATGAGAGAAATGATATTTGTAATGATTTATGTTTCATTTGACATGGTTTTGGGTGCTTATTTGATCGGTAATATGACAGCCTTGATCGTGAAAGGATCAAAAACAGAAAGATATAGGGATAGAATGACAGATCTTCTTAAATACATGAACAGAAATAGACTAGGGAGAGACATACGTAATCAGATTAAAGGTCACCTAAGATTGCAATATGAGAGTAACTACACTGATTCTGCTATTCTTCGTGACCTTCCAATTTCTATTCGTGCCAAGGTATAAATAACTATAAAAATTATATATAATTGATGAACTTCACCTTGTAATACTGTTATGTTATATAATGCTTTTCATTGGTTGCAGATATCACAAACTCTGTATAAGTCATACATTGAAAATGTTTCTCTTTTCAAGGGATGCTCATTGGAATTCATTAATCAGATTGTAAGTAACTTTTGAAACTAGAAATTGTAACTTGGATATCCATAAATCTTGCATTCATTGTTCTCTTGCTGATCAATAAATAATTGTTAATATATAATCTGCCATTACTGATGCAATGATCAAAATTAGTTATTTATGAGTTTTGTTGTTTGTTTCCTGATAACGATCATCTTTCCCGAATATGGTAAATTTAGTAATAAACATTATTCTTTTGTTATATGAATGGTTATATCTTTTTTAATAGGACTGCAATTCAACTTTTCATCAGAACTTAACTAAGAATATATGCGTTATATAGAGAGGATCATTCAATACAGAACCAAGTTCAAGTAGAGAACTATGAGAATGTAAACATGTGTACATATTATTTACTTGTGATACATAAGGCAGTTATGTACCACACACTCTCTCCCCTATATTTGATCTAGACAATGTTTAAGTGTTTATGCTCTTCTCGTGGTTCTCTGCCTAAAATTGGTTCTGTTTTGAACAAGCCCCCTTATATATATATTGGTATTTTCATGTTTGAATCCTATGGTTTGTTATCTACACTTCACCTTTTTCCATAAATATTTGCATCAATATTAGAGCTTTAAATTCTTTGTTTTGATGAAGATGAAGTTTATCTTAACAAACTAATCTTGTCCAGGTAACTAAAGTGCATGAGGAGTTTTTTCTCCCTGGGGAAGTAATTATGGAACAAGGCAATGCAGTTGAACAAATTTATTTTATCTGTCATGGTGAGCTGGTATAAATTCCTCTCCTTCAATAATTTTTTTTAATTATTTCGTATTTAATTCTTTCTCTAGATCATTTATTTCATTGGCTATTTCCATCATCATAGTTTTTATGCTATGCTATGATATCATTTGGACGTTAGTTTTACCTGATACATCAATGAAATTAAATCTCATACAGGAGGAAATTGGTATCTGTGAAGATGGATCCGAAGAGACTGTATCGATTTTAAAACCGCACAGTTCATTTGGAGAAGTTTCTATTTTATGTAACGTTCCTCAGCCTTATACGGTTCGAGTTTGTGAACTATGTAGACTTCTTCGAATTGACAAACAATCTTTCTCTAATATCCTTGAGATATATTTTCATGATGGCCGAAAAATTCTAAACAATCTAGTGGAGGTACTAAATTCCATAAATAGTTTATATGATTCACTTATAATTCAAATTCTAATACAATATATGGTGGCAGTCTAAAGCAACCGATGTTCGTTTGAAGCAATTAGAGACAGATATCACATTGCATATTGGAAAACATGAAGCTGAGTTGGCACTGAGGGTCAACAGTGCAGCTTATTATGGTGATTTGTATCAGCTAAAAAGCTTGATTCGAGCTGGAGCTGACCCAAACAAAAAAGATTATGATGGAAGGACACCATTGGTATGTACTTTATATGATTATGTCAGTTTGAGTTTTGTTTTCTCTCTAATGGATAAAAGTCAAACACGTCATAAGTTGCCAAAACTGTACTTTTAAAGCAAAAAACCTCATAAGTTGTTTATTATTTAATTATTAAAAATGAAAAAAAAATTGTTTGTGGGACAACGCAACCCGACTGACCTGTTTTCTCACCTCTACCGTAGAGTGGTAGCTAACAAATTGTTGACATGAACAGCATCTTGCTGCATCAAAAGGTTATGAAGACATCACTCTTTTCCTTATTCAAGAAAGAGTTGAACTTGATGTTTTAGGTAAATTTCCTTTCTTCGGTTCCTAAATTTATTTTCTCTGAGTTTAAGATTCAACCGAGTAATATGTTATTTTTCATAGATAATTTTGCAAACACCCCTTTATTAGAAGCCATAAATAATGGTCATGATAAAGTGGCGTCATTACTAGCAAAACAAGGTGCAACATTAAAGATAGATGATGCTGGTTGTTTCTTATGCTCAACCGTTGCAAGAGGAGATATTGATTACTTAAAACGGATATTATCCAACGGCATTGACCCGAATTCGAAAGATTTTGACTTTCGAACTCCACTTCATGTAGCTGCCTCTCAAGGTTCTTATATAATAGCTAAGTTACTAGTTGAAGCTGGAGCTAGTGTTCTATCAAAGGATAGGTATGGAGCTTCTATACCTTGTTGAGTTCTTTTGGTTACAATTGGTTGTTTGGATGTGCATTTATAATGTAATTACAAATTGAAGAATCAAAACCAGAATCCGGATAATATTTATTTCCTTGCAGCTAAAATATTTATATGGTTTGAATATACAGATGGGGTAACACTCCACTTGATGAAGGGAGAATGTCTGGAAACAAAATGTTGATCAAATTACTAGAAGAAGCAAAATCTGCTCAGTTGTTAGAACTTCCAGAAGGTTCTCAAGAAATAACAGGTTTTTTTCCAACTTTTAACCTGTCTATTGCAAATAAGTCATGCTAGATTTATCCATTAATGGATCACATACTCCGAGGGGTGTGTGGATGAGTGTATTGAAAAGTGATTACGCGATAACAATACATAATCAGTTATTTTGAAGTTGATATGTAACTAGTTATTACTAACCTGAATAATCAGATAACCGGAAATGGAAAAGATTTATCAAAACACTAAAAGTAATTATCAGATTATCAGTTCTAAAACACAAACCCAAACAACTCCTCAATGGAAATATATAACCAAAATGTGCATTTTTTGACAGATAAAATGCACCCAAGGAAATGTATAGTATACCCATTCCACCCATGGGAACGAAACGAAAACAGCCGGTTTGGAGTGGTTGTATGGATTCCTCGCACCGTTGATGAGCTCATCAAAGCCTCAGCAGAGCAGTTAAAGTTAGATGTTCATCCCACTTGTTGTATAGTAACTGAAGATGCAGGTAAAATTCTTGATGTGGATATGATTATAGATGGCCAGAAGCTGTATTTGATAAATGAATAGTGTCGTTATATGTAATCATTTTTTGTATCATTGATACAATGTAATACGTGTCCTTATCGCTGTTATTGCAATATAAATAAATAATTTTCATCTTATGGTTCCTCCTTTCAAAACTTAGTTACTATTCAGTAAAGTTACCCTATTTTTCAACACATGAATCCAACTGTCTGGGTTACATGTTTGTAGTGTGACAATTTCAAATTGTAGTGTTGCATGTTTTATTAAAAAACCGACATACAAATCCTATCAGGTGGAGGTTTTATATGAGACAGATGGTAGATTCTAATGTAACATTATATATAAGAGGATCCTAGTTGAAGGTTAAAATAGGGAGTAGCATCCATAACTGTAACATCTAAGATATCACCAAAAAGGTCTAACGACCAAAAGTGTTTACAGTACGTGCTGCATGTAATGCTGATGTTGGATTGATTAAAGAAGTATCCTGCACAAACTCGCCGACATGAGTTGCATAAAAAGGGATGTTGAGAGCAAAATGTGATTAGATATATGGCACCAATAGGGACAGCAAGATTGGTTCAGAGCTCGATGGTTGTTTTGGATATCGAGTCGAATGTTCGACAATGAGTTGTCTTGAGTGGAAAAGTTGGCCTTTTGTCTTCCTCGGTATGACAATTATAATAATAATATTTGTTTACTATTTCTATGATTTAGGATGGTGAATGTGTCGGGTTGTTGAGTTAAATTGATGAATGCAAATAAGAATTATATATTTATTCATGTGAAATACATCAACTCTAGTATAGACATACTTTTAAAACATTTAACTGGGGCACAGCTAGTGTATCTCATTTATCTAACCAAGTTGTAAATCGATCATAAATGGGTAACACAAGTCTATAACAAGGTGGCGAGTTAACCTTGTAAAATTTAATTTTCTACTTTAGCTTTCATTCTATCTTTAAATGGGTTGACTTGGTTAATTAAAAGACTTTAAATGTTATCCTAATAGAACTCATTTAATTATACATTTAATTATACAGGTTAAACAAGTAAATTAAACATAACTTGTTTACTAAATGAGTAGGCATAACAAATCGGAACCTTATTAATTTCACGTCAATTCATGTTGTGTTTTAGAATAGATGGACAAGAACAACAACAAAGTTAGGCTCGAATGTAAATAATCATGTCAAAGTACGATAAGTGTTGTCTATGTGGTGTACAAAACTCAAGTGGCATATTTATGTGGTGACCCTGTCTATGGACTATGGTCTCTTAGTTCTATGACGCATGTTTTTATGCTCATCAAATTAAGGCATGTTCGAATCTCATTAAATAGACAATGAGTGCATTTTAAAGAGTAGATGTTAGGAGGTGTGTGTTCGCCATTCGAATAAATGTATGTAGTGAACCTAAAGTCGAAATATTTTAAAATATTAGGGGCATGGTTGCTAGAGACAACAACAATACCCTTCCCTGTCTTTACAAGTTTAATAATTGCTCAAGTGATTATAAACAAAGTGGGTTATCACAATTTTTAGTATAAGTATGAGGAAAAACATCATCCCTCTTCTGAGTACATTGGGGTCAATGACTAAAATATTCCATATTTTTATCGGGTGAAAACCATCTTTCAAGGATGTTAAAATTAATGTTTTCGAAGATGAAAGATGTTAAAATATGGCTTGAACAAAGTGCATAGGCCAAAATGTCCCCCCACAGAAGCACGGATGATGCAGGAACGAGTTATGCATTTAGTCTCTTTGTTTAAGCAATTACTAAAGCTCACTAAAAAAAGCTTTACATCAAATTGTGCTTGTGAGATAATCCCTATTTCACTTATATTTATACTTATTCCTTACAACTTACATGTTTTCAAGAACTTATATCTTCTAACATACAAAAATAATAATTTCATTCAATATAAAGTGTGTGCCAGATCCGTAGAGAACGTCAGTGTGATGTGAAGAAAGAGGGGCGAAGAGTGTCTTCATCCATACTAACAAGGGCGGACTTACATAGGGACGAGGCTACCCCTCAACTTTTTACGTGTAGTGTTGTGTTAAAAAAATTGTTTTAAGGTTTTACGTTACCCCTGAGAAAATATTACGTTACCCTTAAAAAAAATTTAAGCTCAACTTTATAAAAAAATTGTAAATTTTATAAAAAGTAGTCTAATATTTTATAAAAAAATATTATCTTTTATAGAAACATTATAAACCTAACTAACATTGAAAACCCAAATATTAAAAATCCAATTAATAGCTCAATCATTATAAAACTCATTTTCTTTTTTTAATTAACAAACTTGAAACCAACCAACCCAACACACCCCTCCCAAAAAAAAACTGTTGCTCGCACGCACCCCTTCCCTGTGCACCGCATGCGATCTTGCAGCACTGCTGCTCCGATTCCGCCTGCGAGTCCGCTGCTGCTCGGGCGCTCGACCGCCCTTGCTGCCACATGTCTGCGACTTCGCCGATGCCACTTGCGGCCACTACTGGTCGCTACCCATTTGAAGTCTTGAATCTTTGAAGTTTGAAGGTATTTTTTTACATTCTAGGTTTAAATGTTATTTGCAAAATTTTTAGACTAGAAGATTGATTATTTGTTATTTGATTTCATTTTTAGAGATTTGAATTGTGTTATATGAATTAAAGATTAGGGATTTTATGAATTTGAATTGTATTATATGAATTAAAGATTAGAGATTTGAAATTAGGGCTGCTGTTCATTTACACATTTGAATCCTTGAATCTTTGAAGTTTAAAGTTATTCTTTTTACATGCTACTAGCGTGCTGCTTGAATGTTATTTTTTACCTTCTAAGTTTTTTTTTTGCAAGATTTCAGTATTATTTGCAAGATTTGAAGAGTAGGAGATTGATTAATGGTTATTTGATTTAATTTTTAGGTTTTATTACCAATTAGGAATTTGTGTTGAAATTTGGGATTTGTGTTATTTGGTTAATAACTAACTAAACAACTAACAATCCCAAAATACCAAATATCATAAATAAGTTAATAACTAAACAAATAACATGACCAAAATTATACTAAGCCCAAAATTTAAATAACTAAACAACTAACAAACAAAAAATACCAAATAACATTTTATAAAAATATTAATAAGTTAATAACTAACAAACCCAAAATACCAAATAACATGACCAAAATTATAATAAGCCCAATATTTAAATAACTTTTTAACCTAATAAGTTTACAAACTCAAATACCCATTACCCAAACTAAACAAATGTAAAAAAATAACTAGTTATACCCATAACCCTCACCGCCTCACCCTGTCGCCGATCACCCAACAACCTTTGTCCCTGTCGCCAATGATAATTGTAGAGTCTAATGAAGAGGCTGATGCAACCTAAACATCTTTAGTCTTTCCTGCATGCTGCACAAGTGCATTTAAGTAGAATGCTTCGAAAGTTTCACATGTGCAACAGAAATACTCTAAGTGTGAAATCTTCCGAAGCCAAGACCAATATCTTCCGAAGCCAAA